>PNEQ01051321.1:0-11779 GCA_003012365.1 Medauroidea extradentata
GATTATAAACAAGACACAAATTAACTACCAGTTCCCCTCAATAAACATTAAGTGTAAATGAACCACTGATCTTTGAGTGAAGTTGGGCATGTTGCACTCTCTTCACTGTAATGATCTTGGAGCGGTTGTGTACTCAAATGGGTTATATTCCTTCGGACATACTGCATTCACCAGGGTGTAGGGCTGAGTAACACTGGGTTTAGCAATAGCACCACTAGGCCGTATCTCTAGGGACACTCGAGAAAACTCTTAGAATGAAGACGAGGTACAGCTGGTGCGAGGGGCGGTGTGACAGACGGTCTGAGGTAGGTGTGTGTGGTAGCACACGTCAACTTGTCAAGGCTTTTGGTAAGTTAAATTATGAAGAGAGTCAAAAATTTACAACATTTAATATATTTTTGCAGGAATTTAGGGACTTCAGGACTATATTGATGATCCTACAGTATGGGGTGAAAAGAAACATGACACTATGTTAAAACTGTAAGTTTTGCAGAGAGCAAGGGAAAATGGGGTACATTAAATTTGAATAATTGTACATTCAGCCAGTCTGAAGTGAAATATGTCGGACATAAGTTGTGGGCACACAGTATTTAAGTCTAGACTAACGACTTGGATGACTAATAAATTTGGTGGATTACCTACTTAAATTGTCCGTGCCACTGCTGAAGAGTCTGTAACCTGGTAGAGCTTGGGTCGTAGGCCGCTCGCCATACGGCTGTATTCTACTAGTCGTCGTTTCTGGAGTCTGTTGAAGATGTTGGTGCAATCCGGCTGTAACAATGCTGGTAGGTTGTGCCTCAAAGCTGGTAACATCGAGGTCCACATACTTTCCCTACACTCCATGTAAATAAACACACCATTGTTGAGCACAGTGGGATTTATTCCCGGAACATCCCTGGATGAGAACACTGAAGCTATTCCTCCGTATTAGCCCAGAGGACACGGTGTATGCTGAAAAACGTGGCAATGGTCAACAATGGAATCTGACATGAAGTTAAAAATTGGAGGGCACAAAACCTCTTCCTGCACGTGTCGGTCACTGGGGTTAAAACTAAACAAATGCTCCGGTATTTAACATTAGTGACTATTGGAAACTAAAATTACTAGAGCAAAGTTTTAAAACCCCAGGGAGTCGTGGAGCGAACTTCACACACTAGGTTACTAGGTACCGGTAATGTTTCTGTAATGTTCTCAGGAATAGCATCCGGCACTGTATTACCCCCCATGATTGTTTACAAGTCTGAGCACGTGTACGATACATGGATGGAGAACAGACCGAAGGGTACGATATATGGATGCTCCAAAAGCGGGTGGTTTGATGGTCACCTATTTCAGAAATGGTTTTACCAAGTAGCATTGCCTTGTTTCCGCTCTTGTGATAAAGATTACAGAAGTTCCCCAAAAGTCTTGATTGGAGACAATATTGCTAACCATCTGTCCATGCCAGTAATTGAAGAATGCAGGAAACATAATGTAAAATTTGTTTTGTTACCTTCTAACAGCACACATATTTGTCAGCCTCTCGACGTAGCATTTTTTCGTCCTCTGAAAATTAAGTGGCGACAAACTCTTGCAGATTTCAAAGTAAAGTACAATGGCACAATTCCAAAAAAAAAATATATATATATATATATGTCCCAGATATTTAAAGGCAACACTGGATAAATTGGAAAATTCTTCACAAAATTTATGCTCAGGGTTCAGAGCAACTGGCTTGTATCCATTCAATCCACAACAAGTTTTAAAAAAGCTTCCAGATGAAAATGAATCGCCTTCTTTCAACTTATAAGCAGATGTGTCTTGGTCTGAAGCATTTATTGGTGTTCTATGAGAAGCTCGATTTGGCTAGTCATCAGCCCCTCGGGTTCGCAAGAGAAGGGTTGTTACTGTTGAACCTGGCCTTAGTGTAACCGGAAGTTTAGAAGATATCGGTATTGACCACAGTAATTCTTCACTTCCTACAACTTCAGCCCCTTCAACTTCGGCCCCTTCAACTTCAGTTCCGACAACTTCAGCCCTGTCAACATCAGTTCCTACAACTTCAGCCCCTACAATTTCAGCTATAAATGCTTAGACTACAAAACGTCGCTAGCTACCTGTATCGTTACCTGATTTCGAAACACTAGATGTGAATCAGAGTGCACAAATTGTACAAGGTACTGCAGACTTCTGTATTATCAAAACAGGCGATTTTTTATTGGTTAAATTAAGGCATGATAGGAGATCAAATAAGGCAATTGAAAGGTTCTTTGTTGTTAAAGTTTTGGAAAAGAGTGATTCTGATGTTTATTGTTCTCTTCTCCGTAACAGTACTAAGGTTGAAAACACATTCCTCTTCCCACCAGTGGAAGATAACTTAAGTGTAATGAAAGAAAACATTGTGAAAATATTGAAAGAACCACGAGTAGTACGAAGACGACACATATTTATGGAGTGTTTTACTGTACAAGTTCAATGAACCTAACTGATACATAACATGCAGTGTTTCATTTTATTCTTTATGTGTTAATTGATCAGGTTCTTGTGAAATTTGGTTTCTTTTTTATTGTACTTCTGTTTAAATGTTTTGTTTTAACAATTTCAGCTGTTGCACGTAGCCCTCCATATGTGCTAACTTGCAATTCCTGAATGATTTAATGGGTGTTGCATGTTACCCCACTGGAAAATCTATATTTTGGTCTCTCATGTTAAAACCGGTATGTGTAAAACAATTGTGAACATGTAATTGTATTCTACATGCATACATTATGTTATATGTGTATAAATAGTCCTTTAACATGAATCTGGTATCGTGTGGCACATTGATAAATTCATTCTCTGTTGCAAGTATCCCCATTATACGGTAACGCGTTTGGCGAAGCCTGATGAATGGCGTCGGGCGGGAAAGGTAGGAACATTGCGTTTCGCACCAGATTTACATGTTTGCCATCCTACATACTCTAAACACAAAACCTTTGTTGTAAAAATTAAGAAATAATTAAAAATAAATAACAAATGCTCTTCTGCCCTTACTTGCAGTCTTTGAGTCCAATTTAGGGCATGTTCAGGTATATGTGAAATACAATAAAAGACACTAAAAAAAATTAAAACATGTACATAAAATATACCATGAAAATTAAACAGTCTGTCTGCTTCTGAAATTACAAAAATTACTTAACAGTTCAAAAGAATATTATATAAACAAAAATCGGATGAAGTTTGATTGCAACCATCTGTAATATCAGTTTATTCTGGTTTTGATAACTTAAGGTTATGACTATTGTTGAAACAAATTTCACCCAGCGATTTAATGCAGCGTTATATTGACTTGGTCGAATAACAGTGTATTTTGCTTGTTTAAACTAAAGGTTTATTCACATAATGTCTCCTACACTGTCCTTGTGTCGGCAAATTTGCTTACAGGAAAAACGTTTTATACCTGTGTCTCCGGCAGTACATCACCTGTCTCGGCAACATAGGGAAACCGGCCCTACGTATTGCCAACTTCGGCTCATGGCATAACATCTTCCTGTCTGGATGGGATCAAAATTCTTGGGTTTTACATTAAAAATTCTTTTAACAAGGCCAAAAAATTCAGATGTGCGATTACTTATGAGTACACTCTCCGATCCAGATACCACATTAAAATTTTTCAATGCAGTGCTGATTATTATAGTTAAGGGTCCCTTGTAAACTCCTACGATGTTGAGTTTTGCTCCATTGGGTCCAGTTAGTATTCTGTTAGATGGCATAAGTTTGCAGTTTGGGAATTTTTAATAGTAAATTGATGTGGGTAGTATACAAACATCTGTACCCATGTCAATTTTGGCTTTCAAGTCTATATCACACAATTTGACTTGGACTATCCATTTATCTGAAGATTTTATAGAATTGGCTACACCAATGAATTCCTCCTCAGGAATATTGAATGAATTGTCAGTATCAACAGCATGAACGACTCTGGTTTTGCAACATTTTACGAAGTGACCTTTATGATTACACAATCTGCACAGTACATTTCTTGCTGGACAGAATGATCTGGGATGAGTCTTTTAGTTACAACACCAACCACAAGTTGGTGAATTATGTTTAGGAAAAATGTCTTCGAAATTACGAGAATGATTTTTAACTGGTTATTGTTGCTGGTTTTTCTGGCTGAAACTTTATCGGCAGATACTATCTGGCTAAGTTGAAATTATATTTTCTCTTGTTGGCATTTTATAGTTTCTGATTGTTTGACATTAATAGTAGTTGTTTCAAATGTAAGTGTAGAATTCAACTGTAATTTTTCTGATCGACTTCTATCTAAAATACCAACAACAATTTGATCACGAATGGCTTCGTTTTTATACCTTGATGGAAACTCACAGTTTTTGCGGTAGCATATAAGTCATTTATAAACATTTCAACAGATTCCCCTTCCTGCTGGAATCTTGTATGGAATATGTATCTTTCATAAATCACATTTTTTAGTAGTAGTGAAGTATTTATCAAATCTAGTTAAGTACTGTGTAATATTTCTTAGCATCTGTGTTACTTAAATCGAAAGACTGAAGAATAGTTTCAGCCTTTTCGCCCAAAAGGACAACGAACGAATTTACCTGAATCTCATCATCGTTGCTGATCAATCCTGAGTATCGCCGAAATCTTGAGAAATGGGATTTACAATTTTCCCATTCCACTTCTTTAAAACTAAATTGTTCTGGCACAGGTATCTGATATAACGGAACAGTATTTTGAGCTATTTCGCTGCCACCATGTAATATTATAAATAATTACTGTATGATTCTAAAATGTATTCTTTATTAACTCTTTAAACATATCATTCAACAAAATTACTGTCTTTCTTTTTCAATAGCACAAGTCACATCTTTTCTTACCATGAAGATGTTACTATTACCGTTACTAACACAGAATCCCAAGTGACTTGTGCAAAACTAGTTACAGACGTATATGCAGTGATTTTACACTGAACATTTTCCGTTACCTGCATTACAGAACTTTATATATATTTTAGCAAGAAGGTACAATGTAAACGATTAGGGCAGTAGGACACTGTAGAAGACCCGCCAAGAAAAAGATTTAATTGACCTTTCTGTATTTTCTATATTTTGTAATTCGCTAGTGATTTTGCTTGAGTGTTTACATTTTAAATACTACGTAATTTATTCTGATGTTTTTACAGAAGTTTAATTGTTGCTTTCATTTCACGACATATTTCTGAAAGTTCCCTGTAAAGACTTTGGACTTGCAGATATGGGCGTAAATATTATTACTGTGTTTCTACTAATTTTTCAATATTTTTCAGTGTGTAATTTTGTTTTAAAATAGCATGTAAAAGCATTACACCAAGTTTGGCAGGATTGCACGCTGCCGCAGCCCTCGCCAAACGTTATGTTGTTGAGTCTTGTTTGGTCACCGAGGAAGTAAGTCGCGAGTGTTGTGCGGTCTCGTCTCCATGAGGTCAAACAATCTTTTTGACCTAACCATTTAGAGTGCAATACTTTTAAAGTTTCTGGAACATTTTTCTCGTGTTTTCGGCCTCAGGGATTGACACACTCGAGGTTAGTCACTTGGATGCCCCATTGTAACATTTACCACTCGTAACATTCATTGTTGGCCTTGTGCCATTTTTAGCAGCTAAAATCTTCGTACCGGGCGAACTCTAGACATGATACGTGGTGACTAGTTCGAAGGTATTTTCGTGAATAACCCGGACATTCAGTTCAATGTATTTCGCGAGTTTTTATTTTGCTATAATGGGATGGGATCACCTCTCAGCATTATTAAGAGTGTTCCAAGGTGTGCAACAATCAGCCGCCTGCATGCTGGGACGACACGCAGCACTGATTCCAGAGTTCAGATCGACTGCTGACGGGCAGGTTGGCCAGGTTCAGAGGCCATCTGGTTGTCGACCCCCACCAAAACAGGTACTGGCAGAGTCGGGCACATTTCCTGTATTCCTGAATCTACCCTGGCCTATCCACCACCCATGTTAACATCACATGTGCTATATGCATCCCCCATGTACTACATAGCATAGCTTTCACACCAGACTAGCAGTAGCAAGGAAGATGCATCGAAGGTTGCATGGTATCGTTATCAGTAGTGTTCAATGTGTCATCAGACGATGTTGATATGCTTCAGTTAGCAGTGGTTGACAGGAGACTAAGAAGGAGAAGAAAACTAAGGGTTTTGGTTCATAAATATTTGAATAATGCAGATAGTCACAGCCCATACTTAGTTTCGCAACAATTATTATTGCACCCAGAAAAGTTTCAATCCTGTTACAGTATGGAAATAGACACTTTCAAGAAACTGGTAAATATCATGGAAACAGAAATGCAGTTTCAGGATAGCAACTACCGTAGAGCTATTAGTGTGGAAGAACGTGTTTACTCACATATTTGAGGTGAGTAAAGGTAATTTTATGACAAATAAGTAATAACGAAGTAACGAACAGTAAGTTTAGTACATATCATTATATGTATAAAGACAATAAAAATTCCCTATGTTGGAATGTTGTTAAGTTCTAAGTAAGTACAATGAAGTTAAAATTTACAATGTAATAGAAGTACTGACGATTATAAACTATTCACTCCATTGCACAATACACATTACCGTGTTCTTCTGTATGATAGTGAAACTTGTCATTGTTGTCACTACTCTCTCGTGAAGCGTACTGTCAAGACATGTGCGTTCAGCTACAGCTGTGGTTGGCTGTACAATCGTTTGCAAGTTATGACCAGCTACACCCGGTCTAGGAGAGAGTGTCGAAAAAGTTGTGGTTTCAGACATTGTTAGGGAAAGGAATATTTCGCGAGTTTAATGACTAGCATGTTAGAATCCGCAGGTTACCTGATGATGTGTGTTGCCATTTGTCGACATGTTTTATTATATTAAGGGAGAGAGTTATGCTCAAATGACTTCATTTTCTGCAGTAACTTCTGTTATAAAAATGTTTTGTAACATGTGACAATGTAAAGGCATAGAATATAATTTTATTGAATTCTGTGAACAATAATAACATTCACCCTTAAAGCGTACAAGTAGGCTAGTAAGAGAGATTTTAACTAATCCGATTTACATAAGTACAAATGTTTGTTAACTGTTTAGAGGTACCTTTCTTCAGGACATACATTTACATCACTTTCCTTCGAATTCTACCGAGGTATGTCCACAATCAGCAATACTGTTGCAGATACTGCAAAAAAGTTATGGTCTGTGCTCCGAACAACATACATGCCTTTACTAACACAAGAGCGGTAAATTGAAAAAAATGCAAGTTGTGGAACGTTCCGAACTGCTTGGGCTGTCTGGATGGAAAACATGTTCCTATCAAGTGTCCATCTCATTCTGGTTCTGCATATTACAACTATCAAGGATACTTCTCAGTTGTGTTGATGGCCTGCACGGATGCAGATACTTGCTTTACTTGGATAAGTGTTGGCGATTATGGTAGGAACTGTGATGGTCGAGTATTACTTCCTTCCGGAATCTCGGTTTTGGATTGTATACATAGCTCTTTAATCAAGTTTGAACACGTCAGTAAATTCTGGTCGTACTTTGTAAACTGTTTAAAGGTTGACAAAAAAAATGCACGTTCATTTTGTTGAGAGAAGTAGCTCTTTACAAGCTGTGTGTTTCTGGAGACCAAGGACTTAAATTGGGGTGCCTCTTCATAAAATCTGAAAACTGTCTGTACTTGCCAAGTGATTACTTTCACAATTATTTGGACAGGTTATTCTATTTGCACGTGCCATTTCATAAACTATATGTCTCTAGTCCTTTATTGTCACGCCATAATGCATTCAGAACATTTCAACATACAATTTGATAAAAACCATTCTGCTACTCTGTAGTCATAATGTTGGCACATTCTAACACTTATATCAGGAACAGAAACTCTATTATTTTTTATGCATCGAAAAATTGTTGCATATTTTGTTCCTTTGGCAGTCACAGTTTTGCGTTAGCTTAAACCATTCTGAATCAGTGCAACAGCTTCACGCACACATGCTGTCTTGGGAAAAGTTTTACGTTTCCATTTTATCATTCCATTTTGAACCATGATGTTACCTACTATAACTACAAGGATGGATCCAGCTCTAGGTTATGAGGGAAAGGGGGACATGCCTTAAAAAGTAGGTGTATCCACAAGCCAAGCTTAATATGGGGCTTAGGACAAAGATCCTACCGCGGAAAAATTTGGATTTTAAAGTGCCTGTAACGATATCTAAAATTGTTATGTAATGAAATGCCATGATATATAACTTATATACTGTAATGGATGGAATCAAATAGCACGGTACTGTCATAGAAATGATTGATTTTTTTCATTGTGAACTCTTTATTTGTTTAAACATACAAATGCAAAATCGTAAATCTCTTAGGGGCTAACAAATTAATACAATAATAGGGTAACAACACCTATTATTATCATGGATGGCAGACATTTCTGGGTGAGTGAGTTACTATTTTGGTCATCGCTTAACATCGAGTTCTTTAGCACTGGTGAAGGGTGACATGAGGTGAGTATGGAGTAGCACCGGAATGAAAGAACAGGGGCAACGGGAGATCCTCGAGAAAACCCGCCGACCAACGGCATCGTCCGGCACGATTCCCACATGCGAAAATCCGGGGACTAACCGTGCTACTAATCGAACCCGGATCGCCTTGGTGGGCGGCTAGTGGTTTGACCATTCGACCACCGCGACCCCTATAACTATAATTTTTCTGGAATAGTTTCTTCACAAGTTGGCGATCTGTTGAGTTTCAAAATGTATGTGAAGAATCGCTGTTTATTTTTTCAAGTGGCGAATGATTTATTGGAGTGTGTGTGTATATATATGTGTGTATATATATATATATATATATATATATATATATATATATATATATATATATTAACCACATTTTCAGGGGTGAGTGCCTCCCTTTAGAATTGTGTGAGCAGTCACCTCCCGCCAAGGCGAATTATAGGTGAGAATCGTGAGGACGATGTCGCTGGTAGGCAGGTTCTCTCAGGGATCTCCCGTTTCCCCCTCCTAATCATTCCGGAGATGCTCCACATTCACACCATCGCCATCTGCGCTGAAGACATAGATATTAAGTGCTGACCAAAAACTTTTCAATTGTGTGAGACTGTAAGTCACATTATACGTCTATCTCATTTTCGAGAAAAAATCACTTTCCGAAATTTGTCTCCATGTTTTAGAAACACCTTTATAGGTATACGAAATCCTGCAAAGGTCCGACGAAACTGAATATATGAATGGTTACTCCAAGCCGTTTGTTCATGGTTTTCATGCTAATCGTGATGACACCAATATGTGATGTACGAGGAAAAATATAATCGCTCAAATACAACTTGTGTACATATAAATATCACTTCTACCTATACTGATATTTCTCATATTATCGAAAACGAACATCCCGTAATCAACATTTACAATTTTAACGATTGCAAATGTTCATGTGTGCAATTCTTTTCCATACACGTTACCATGTTCGGGAATCAAGTTCTCGCTACATCACTGCCCTATATGAAACTTCTCCAGAAAACTGGTGTTATGCTAACAGTGGTGCCGACATGGGGCATAGGATGACGATCTGAACCATTTTGATCTGTAGATAATACGTAATATTTTGAAATTTTGTTTTTATTTTGTTTATGTACGTGATTTGGGAAAATATTCTACTCAGATTCATATAGTTACAAATATATATTGCTGCGATAATTTGGAGCTCCGCCAGATTTTTCACATGATGTAACCCGAACCGGAAGAAAATGAAAACAAATTAAAAATATAGCTGTTAAAGGTTGGCATACCTGATGCAATATAACTAATGGCCTTCTATATGCATTTTATAAACTGTACAGTTCACCATGAAGCCGACTAATGTGTGTTTGAATAATTGTGCTTAACTGAAAGAGTTTTTTTTTTTTTTTTTTTTTAGGTTTTACATATTATCAACAGCGAGCTCATTATAGACGATGGCAAGTACTAATAAAGTGGGCCGTGATATTTATAAAAGGAACCATCCCAGAATTTGCCCGGCGCGACTTCGGTAAACCAAAATCAGGATACCCAGAGGTCGGGAATCGAACACAGGCAGGACCGATGCTATCATATTATGGTGGAATCTTATAGGCGCGACAGAAACGACACAACCGCCACAATATGAAAAACAAAAAATGTCCGCCAATCAGCACCGAGGTTTCTGTGACGTCAGTTCTACACACATGGCGGACATGATGCGAACGTCTTTGGAAGTAAATTCCGAATAGAAATTACATCGATTTTATTCGAGCCGGAGTTTGAATTTGCACCAAATATTGGTGAAACTGATGACATGGTAGCAAATGGACACCATTAGTTGTGACCACAGCCGTAGAAGATCATGTCTAGACACTCGCCTCAAAACTTGATCCCCTTGTTGTTTGGCTACAGTTCCCGAAGTTACCGAGAGTGTTGTGCGCCTTTAGCACTGCAATCAGGACGGTCGGGCTCAAACTCCGCCCTCTTCCCTCCCACTTTTTATCAAAACATGTTTTTTAAAATCAATTTATGAAATACTTCCTGCTCTCACAATCCTAAAGCATGGCTTCAGAAGTCTTTATTTACTTTATGATGTAAACACTGTAAAATAGTGGGCGGAGTTTGAGTTCGACCGCTCTGATTGCAGCGCCAAAGACGCACAACACTCTCGGTAACTTGGTGAACTGCAAACAAACAACAAGGGTATCAAAAAACACTGGCAGATAGGTGAGTGTCCAGTAATTCTGCAGTTGCCAACTATATGATCATACTCACCCAACTGCACTTTCACAGTCAGCAGTACTGTCAACAACTGTAGTTTAGAAGTTGTCAGCTGTGGAGTCACAGCTATCCGACTGTATTTTGACAATTGGTAACAATAATGTGGCAGTTGTTCCCATGGTCTATGAAGGGAAGGTCGTCCCAAAACTGCAAAAACGCACTCGGGTCGTTCGGGTATCTTCGGAAAATGTCGTAGGAAGGAGACAGTGAACTGTAAACAACTGTATCAAATGTACTGGTTTCGCACGTAGCTGTGTTGAAAGATTTTGTTTTATTCGAAGTAAATTGCTTTGAACAGTTTGTAGGTAATGTTGACGTATTTTTAAAATATTTACAGTAGATTGAAGTAAAGTCAGACACTCCACACATTCAGTATTACAACTTACAAGATGATGAAAATAGGGTACCTACATCGTTGGCTGGACAGAATGTATCAACACGCTGGTTCTGTTAATATTGCAGAGAACGACTACGAAACGACCTCAGAAACATACTGTTAGGAGTACATACGAAAGGGTAGGTTCATTTTGTTGTTCGATGTTAACGTACATAAGTAACTGTACAAACCAGCTTATGACAGCGATGTAGTCGTCTTGTAAGTATAAACAACTTTGTTTTAGTTCTGCTAGGCGTCACCCGTACACATTAAATTTTAATTCCGATTTAATAAATATGCAGTGATGGGTTTTGTTTATACTGTAACATTTATAGCAGTCATCTGTCTTATTCAAATGCCATGGGAGTGGAAGTAAGTGGTATGGTAAGGTTTTTTGCGGATGATTGTGAATTGTATTCGGAGATAGGTGAAGGAAACAGTTTGCAGACAGACATTGATTAGGTACTAGAATAGACAGAACATAATAAATTAGGCATAATGTCAAGAAGACAAAGGCGGTGAGATTCACTAGAGGATAAAAAGTTGGCTCATGTACAAATGGGGCGAGCAGGAGATATGGGAAGTGTGAGTACAAGTACTT
>PNEQ01051321.1:11879-61606 GCA_003012365.1 Medauroidea extradentata
AGTTTGCAGCAAGCTTGCGAACAAAGCTTGATTCAAGGTTGCTGCAAGCTTGTAGCAAGCTTGCCTCGTACAGGGTAGGATACAACTGTGAAAAATAGGCTTGACTCAAGCTTGATTCAAACTTACCAAATTGGGCTTGTAATGGCAAGTCTAAATCAAGTCAATAGCAGGCTTGCCGCAAGCTTACATGCTATCTGGGTAGGAGTAGTGTTACAGGAAGACCTAAGGTGGAAGGAACAGGTAGAAAGAGTGGCTTCTAAAGGAAGAAGGGCTCTGGGAATGCTAGGAAGTGTCCTGAATGGAATCAGTGGTGGGGCAAAGAGAAAGCATACCTACACATCAATGGTAACTTACATCCAGTGCTGGAATACGCAGCGGCAGAGTGGGATCCTAACAAGGAAGGATAGATACAGGAACTGGAGAGGGTTCAGCGGAGAGTGGCAAGATAGGTGAAGGGTAGGTGGATAAAACAGGGACGAGAAGGATGAGGATGAGGGATACTATAGGCCATCAGTGATGATGAAAGAAATGGGTTGGAAAGATCTGAAGGGCAGGCGAAGAGTAAAGAGGCTTGTTATGCTGTTCAAGGTGGTGAAGAGAGATGGTGGATAGGGAGTTAGGTTCCCAGTTTTTCAAGAGTGACTGCAGAGAGAGAGAGAGAGAGAGAGAGAGAGAGGGAACAACATCAAGAAGATCCAGTGAGTTTGGAGAACGCTGGAGAGGGGTAGGCAGTCGGTGAGGGTTGAGAGGGTGGGTTGTTCACGAGGGTTTGGAGAGAGAGAGAGAGAGAGAGAGAGAGAGAGAGAGTGAATGAGGGATGCAGACTTGCCACCATGCGACAGTGTATCTGAAGAATGAAATTATTGTTATTATATTCAGAACGGAACTAAAAATTTACAATTGCATAACAGAAATTAGTTTTGTGACAGTGCATGGTTTGGCAAATTTTATTGGTTTTTATCCCGTTCAATTAATTTGAACATCCCATTGCATCCAGTAAAGGTCACAG
This sequence comes from Medauroidea extradentata, assembly GCA_003012365.1. NCBI lineage: Eukaryota > Metazoa > Arthropoda > Insecta > Phasmatodea > Phasmatidae > Medauroidea > Medauroidea extradentata. The sequence goes on from PNEQ01051321.1 coordinate 12,889, forward strand.
AAGTCTAGTGATACTGGAGTTGCCAATTATGTTATTGTAAATTGAGGCCTAATTGCAGACAATATAATCAACATGTCATGTGATTTTACCAGTGTTGATCTCTGAAACTTTAAATCTATCCTTATCAGATTAGAAACAGAATAATTTTACACACATGCGTTAAATAAATCCAAACACAAGTTAGGGCATTGTCAATCTAGAATACATTTGCAGCCAAACATTATTTACCAAACCTGAATTATAATTATTGGCGATTATTCAGTGGGCCTATTATTACTTACTTTGTTTAAATATAATTGCTCGTTTCCATCTTCACTTCAATGAATGGCCGTTACAGTTGTTTGTCTACCAACTTGTAGTAAATGTGTAGGCAGTTATTGATTTTAGCTTTCAGTTAAAATAGTCGAATGATAGTTATTCATTTGCAACTAGGCACCCACTGGATGGCAAGCTGTAACTGCTTCCTCAAACACTTACCAAACCCCTTCTAAACATTCCAACGCCCTTTTACTTTCACCAACTCTTCCAGCCAGAAGTAAATTTCACCCCCTTACCAACCTTAAGCATAGACTGTGTCGACCCTGTTCTGTTCCTCAAAGTATGAATATTCTCACTATTTTTCCTTCTTCCTCCATAGGCTACTCTGCCGTAGTTGATAGGCTGGCCTAACTTACCTCACACCTCATCCTCCCATCCATTCACCAACTTGTACATCCTTGCCTGCCTTCCCACTCTTCTCCTTTACTTCAGTGAGTTTCACTCCAGTTCCTTACCATGTTATCTTAAGTTGTAGTTTATCCTGTTCACTATTTTACTGTATACGGCTGTGATAGAGAATATGCAGTGAATCTCACCAAGTAAATTAATTACTATACAAACTGAAAAATAATATTACGTACTTTCAAAGTTAAGACAGATTCCCAACCACTCGTAACTTTCTTTTGAATGTGTGCAAGGTTCAAATATTTGTATTCATGGCATATAATCTAGGTATGTACACAAAAGTTGTTTATACTATATAAACATTTTGGCACTAAATAATGGTACATTAATAATAGCTTTTATTGAAACGAATAGTGTAATTTATGAGAAAAAATAGAAGATATTTAATAAACACAATTAAAATTGTATCGAACTCTTATGACCAATTAAAATTGGATTCACAACTTAGCACAAAATACAGGATGTCCATAAATGTTTACCCTGATTACATACTCTTATAACTTTTGAATGGGTACATATAAACAAATATGTTTTGAAATGAAAATACATAAACTCATTAAGTTTCTAACCACCTAGAAAAGCACTCAATAAACCTCAACATGTGCACCCTTGGTAGCATGCAAAATATCCAACCGGTACTCTATCTCTTGCCACACATTCCGCAACATTTCCGGCGTGATACCAGCAATGGCATCTCTGATGCGCTGTCGCAATGTCACAACATCGGGAACATTTGTTTGGTACACAACATATTTAACGTACCCCCATAGAAAGAAATCTAAGGGCGTAATGTCTGGAGATCTGGAGGGCCATGCAATTGAGCCATCTCTGCCAATCCAACCACGTGGAAAGGTTTCATTCAGATAATGGCGAACATGAAGAGACCAATGAGGGGGAGCGCCATCTTGCTAAAAGATAACAGGCTGTTGCATTTCCTGTACCTGAAGAATGGCAAAATTTATCAACATGTCTAGGTACGCATGTCCGGTAATGTTTTTTTTTTCTTCAGGAAGAAAAATTGGCCAGTTACTCAGTCACACATTAACTCACACCACACGTTAACCTTCGGACTGTCCCGAATGTGTTCTCGTACACCATGTGGGTTTTCTGATCCCCATATACGGACATTTTGCCTGTTCACACATCCGCTGACATGAAAGGTATCCTCATAAGAAAAACACACGATTCAGGAAGTCATTGCCGACATCAATCCGCTCCAATGTGTCGGTAGCAAATTGTTTATCAATAGGCGGCGCACTCGCCCAGTTACTATACCAGTGTTGACGTGTGCAGTCTGGGAGAGTAGACTTGTCGAGCTAGTTATTGCGGTGTTGAGACAAGATGCGATAGTCTGAAGCGGAAACTGTTAAGTTCGTGGAAATGTACCGTAAAAATGAATGCTTGTGGAATATTACGAGTAGTAATTACAAGAATAGGAATATGAAAAGTGCAGCATATGACATTATTATTATTAGGGGAATGGGAAAATAAGGTTTCGGGGTTGCAGAAGTGAACAAAAAATCAAGAATCTAAGGTGTACATATAACCAAGAGGTATTAAAAATCAAGAGATCTAAGAATTCTGGCAGCGGTTCTGCAGATGTCTACCAGCCCAGCATCAAATAGTTTGCTGTAATGGATGCATTTATGTCCAACATAAAAGAAAACAGCCACACTGAAAGTAATATGGTAAGTGAAAAACGTTTCTGTTTGGTGTAAGAACTGTAAATAGGGGCGTTGTTCGTCTGTGGTTGTAATATGATTATACGTTTCGTAATAACAACATAAAACGTGTGTTGCAGGTGCAAAATGAAAGTAACAATGAAAGTTAAAAAAATAATACGCATTACGTAACATTAAAGCTTATGCGTTATAGTAATTACAATAACAGTAGTAATAAGGTGCAAATAAATGCATTTCGTGCAGTCAAGTTGCGCAAATCCCATAAATGTTTGTATACTACTGTCAGTTCTGACAACTGATATGTTTTAGCCATACTTCTAAAATAAGAACATTGATAATTATGTGTGAAGTTATGTGACAAATGTAAAAAAATTACATAGTGTTCCAATAACCGTATAACATATTACATACGTAACACAACAAATCTATGCAAACAATTTGTACATACGTCAGTACAATATTGCTACTGTTTGAAGCACATAGGAAAGGGATCCTATTCACATGAGCAATAATTCAAATACTCTTGTTGACTGCCAAGGAACAGCACCCACACCACTGGCGTATTCTTGCAGACGATCGCGCATTTTCTTAGCCAACTCTGTTGTTCGTCTTCCACCATACGACTCCAGGTTGCGGAGTTCACCTATCTCCGCCCGCCATTGCCTGGGTATAACGTCCCCACTGTCCAAGTGTTGATCATCGACGGTGCCTCGTGACAAATATGTTGCTGCTGATGTCATCCGCAACCAGTTTAGAAGACCACATGCAGTGCGAACGAATTTGTTTACCGTTAGCAAACTCCATGACAGTTTCCTTTCAAATATACGAAATCTGCTTACTGATATGTCAAAGGCGTTTTCAACAATGCGCGTGGCATGGCTTATGCGATAATTCAATACCTTTTCTTCTTTAGTCCAAGGCATTCGATAAGATATGTATGGCTTCGTTGGGTAGGGTTTCAGTGGAAATGCATCATCCCCCACTAAAAAGCCGCCATCAGGGATTAGTCCATCTTCTAAGGCGAACCACAGTGGACATGACTGGAAAATTTCACCATCGGATTGCGACCCTTTACTGCCGACGTCAATAAATTGAAGGCAGTAGTTGTGATCGACGACAGCCATCAACACTACGCTATTTGCACCCTTATAATTACAATATTCACTTCTACAGTTGCTAGGAGCAGTGATCAAAAAATGTTTGCCATCGATAGGACCGTAACAACCAGGCAAATGCCACCGCTTCGTAAGACCCTCAGAAATATTTCCATTCTTGTTGTGTGTTTGGAACCTGTAGCAAAAGATATCGCACTGCATTCATACGTTTTACACCACAATTATACTTTTTACACTTTCAGTAGTCTCACACATGTTCTTTATGTACAGGATACACAGCCGACTGAAGAGGTACTGGACGAAGACGAAGGAGAAGGACGAGAGGCGAGCCAGAGCACTACGTCAACTGCCAATCAAGGTAAACGACAAGCAATGCCATTCGCAAAACCAAAGGGTGCCAAACGACGAGATCATGAACTCACCACAGCTGTGAAAGAACTCAACGACATTTCTGTTCAACTGGATAAGCCAGAGCCTGATTGGAACGAACATGACGCATTTTGCGTCTACGTTGCGTCTTCGTTAAAACGTTTGCCCATTGATGTGGCACTTCTTGCACACAGTGATATACAGGATCTTTCAACGCGGTACAGACTACAGCATATGCCCCCATCACAGTCTCCTACAAACAGCAGGATTGGGTCTGACAGTTTACTTCCTCCTCCTCCTCTTAGTTTACCTACCATAATGCAGATATTTGAACCACAGAATTCATTGAGCTACACAACGACCACTAACAATACACTCTCATCATCTGACACAATCACCCAGCCACGCTCTCCTACGTTTCAGGAAATTGGAATACATACTGTTACGAGAGTAACATAGCCATGAACGCAGCCGAGGGTGGGGCAAGCTGCGTGAGGTTGTTTTAGTAACGTCTCGGGCCCCGACTATAAAGGCTTGCGAAAAGAATGCGCGAAGAAGAGCCGCCGCAAGGAGACACGAGGTGCTGGACGTCGACACAGGGCGTTGCCGACATCGAGCCAGAGGGTCGTCAATCACGTCGAGGAGCAGCCAGCTCCGGTGTCCAGGAGGGCACAGCCAGGGCAGCGGTCCCTCCCCGGAGTTAGAAGCGAGAACCATCCGCGAGAGACGTAAGTGAGTTCCCAGTTCGGTTGGCTTTGGGTTCATACATTGGATTATGCTGATACAGGCTACACAGATATAATGTTGTAGTTTAAATTAGTAAAAAAGGTGTTTGTTCATTTTTGGCGTTAACTGTTCTTCTACGCCTTGGACTATCCCTCACTATTATCCGCTCTAATTGTGTAATTACATGTTTGAGACATCCTTGAGCTATTGCAACACTTCATATCAGATAAAGTTTGCAACAATACGTAATTGACAGCTGGCAACACAGTTCTGCTTTCGGATGTAATAACGCAGGCTTTGCAAAATTCACAAGATAACAATTAGTTTGTTTGTGGGACAGGTTTGAATATGGTGTAATATTACAATTACATATTATTTGTTTTCCATGTAAGAGATTACATATATTGCCATTTTCGATGCATACTTTGTTATTCATGTTCATAACACAAATACAAAATTCTATGCTACATTTTTACATTCTATTGTGTTTTGTTTAGGTATTTCCCACTTACCTTTAATGTAATCGCTCAGCGTATCTGTGATAGCTTGACATACTTCTGGAAATAACTCGGCAATCGCAGCCTTGGATATTCTGAAGAAATATTGTAGCGATGTGTAGCCATTTCCTGTAGCTAGGTAGTGCAATGTTACCTCGAGTTTCATCCTAGGTGATATTGCTTCCCTCATGACCGTGTCCTGTCCCTGAACTTTCGGTGTTATAACTCCAATAATGTTTCAAAATGTTTCTGTGTCATTCTTAAGCACTTCGCATACTCTTTCTCATCATCAACAGCTAGTTCTCTCAACATCAGTCCAGATGCTCCACTTGTGTTCCTCTTATGTAACCAATCCCGCACCCACACCCTTTTCTCCGTTCTCTGGTCTTCTAAAAATTCCCGGACCTCTTGTAACGATGCTTGTGCACACTTTTTCAGACATTTTTTGAGCCCGACGACGACTACGACAGAGATTGTTACAACTTATGAAGCTATAATACTTGTAAGTAATATTAAAATTGTATTCGCACATTTTTGTAGGAATCTTCAAGTAAAATTTATTTTTACATTGGGTGAAGTTAGGCAGAGGCTGTAGGTATAGGTAAGCCTATACAAATTCTGCTGCTGACAAACATTAGGAGTAATGTCTTGAGGAGTGTAGGTGATTCAAACTTGTGAGTTTGATAGCTGGGCTCAAAATTTAAAATATGTGCTAAATAAAGGTTAACATAATTATGTATTAATTATTTCTGGCCTGCTTGTTTAATGCCCCTGTCCGATTATTTTTAATGCACTTGCCTTACAATTTTCAGTGCCTCTGCCGTAATATTTTAAGTCACTCTCCCTAAAATTTTTAGTCCCTCTGCCCTATAATTATGCAGTGCCTCTGCCCTAAAATTGTTAGTCCCTCTGCCCGACAATTTTCAGTGACTCTGCCCTACAATTTTCAGTGCATTTGTCCTGCAATTTTCGATGCATCTACCTATTGTCAGTGCTTCTGCCCTAAAATTTCTAACTACCCCTTCCCTGCTCCATGAATTTTATTCCCCTGTCCCATCGTTTTTTTTGTGATGATTTTTAGTGTTCCTGCCACACATTTTTTTAAAAATGCACCTGCCCTACAATTTGTGTGCCCTACCCTAACCTAAAAGTTTCTGTACCTCTGCCATAACTCTGCCCCTACATCTACATTTTTTTTAGTGGTCCTACCCTACAATTTTCTGTACATATACTTCATGATATTTAATATCCTTGCTTAACATATTCAGTGCACCTACCCTAAAATTTTCTTTATCTCTGCCTCGTGATTTTTAACGTCTCGTCCTCCCATTTCCTGTGTCTTTACGCTACAATTCTGTGCCCATACCCTAAAATTTTCTGTACCTCTACCCTATGATTATTATTAATGTCCCTGCCCCACATTTTTAATTGACTTACCCTGCAATTATCTGTACCCCTACCCTACAATTTTCTGTACATCTGCTCCATACTTTTTTAATGTCCTTGTTTAACATATCCAGTGCCGCTACCTACAATTTTCTCTACCTCTGCCTCATTATTTTAAATGTATCTTCCTCGCATTTCCAGTGTCCCTACCCAACAATTCTGTACCCATTCTCTAAAATTCTGTGGCCATGCCCTAAAATGTTCTATACTTCTGCCCCATGATTGTTTTCAGTGTTCCTGTCCCACATTTTAAGTCCTACCCGACAATTTTCTGTTCCCCTATCCTACAATTTGCTGTACATCTGCCCCGTAATTTTTAATGTCTCTGCCCTACCATTTTCACTGACTCTGCCCTACCATTTTCACTGCCTCTGCCCTATAATTGCAAATGCTCCTTATTTTGATTTTCGGTACCCCTACCCAAAATTGTTTTGTTCCTAACCCCACAATTTCTCCAGCCTTCATTGCCTTGCCTACTCTCATAATTTCTTAAAATTAAGTCGTAACTACGAGATACACTTTGGGGAAAGGGTTACGCAACATATTGAACTAGGCCTACCGTCAAATCGGTAAAATTGCGAAATTTGTTATCCTATTTCTCATGCGCCTTTCTATACCTTTAATTACTGTCCTTCAGCACTTATGTATTGATGACGTGTTGGTACTTAGTATTCAGCAGCACCTTGTGAGGTAACTTAAAACTTGACTAGTTAATGACAAGTTATGTCAATATTACAAGCCAGTGTATGAAATTTATCTTCTACGATTTTGGCCCAGTTTCCGTATTATTATTATTATTATTATTATTATTATTATTTTAAGTTTTCTTCGAAAATTGCTTGGGAAAGGCACCTAATGTGCAAAAAACTCTTGGACGAAATCGTAACACAGCACACAAATTACAAAACATAATAATGGATTTATTTAAAGAAAAAATATAGAATATAAATTTAGTTTCAATTAATTATCAGATGCTCAACTTATTTTTTGTACCGCACTTCATTGAACTGCAAGTAAAACGAGAACAACATGCATGTTTACCTTTTGGTTAAGTAACCTCGTCACTATTTACACATAAATAACCCCGAGTACGCTACAAAATACTGTTAGGCTTTGTTCGTAACGTCTTTAATTTTAATTCAATCTGAAAACGAAATAATTAGCTCAATTTCTCTGTTACTTGGTTATTGTGATCAAGGACAAAAATTGTATCGCTGTTTAGCATGGGCTCAGAGTGTTTGTTCGGAACCAGCATCATCGTGTGAGGTCATACTAATGGTGTCCATTGCGCTAAGAGATTTCCGTTGGTTGTAATAAGCACATCATAACCTTTTTAAGCAAACGTGTAATTGTGCCTGTATTTCCTATTTCTAAATGTCAGTGTTTGTTTAAAATATATTACAAATAAACGAAAAAAAAAAAAAAACTGAAATACTGTGAACATCTGCGGTTGTCATACTAGAGGTTAGTATATAGTGGCAATAAAATATTTATATGCAAAATGTTTTGAAGGCTGTATCTCAAATAGCCCAGAGAGCACTGTTTTGTACCCTCTTGACGTCACAGAGTGTACTCTCTACTTTACCAAATTCGAGGGAGAGTGGGCGAAAGGAAGAGTGAGCCAGAGTGACCGCGACGATGCTCCCTCAATGCACCCTCTCGACCACTCTGCGGGAAGAGATCTTTGTTTCCCTAATACTCAAACCATAACCTAAAACTGGAACTGGAAAACATTTACTGTGAGTTTTCTGCACTCATTTATTTTCCCAGCTTTCCTTCGCGCACGCTAGGTTGCATTGCTTCGAGGTTGCATCTGCGGGTGGCTGTCTCGTTTTGATTTAAGAGTGAACCAGAGTGGGCGAGAGTGAGAGTATGGAGTGAGAGTGTACACTCTCTTTATTTGAAACCCGGCCTTAGTATTTGTCGCGTGGCAGCCAAATTAATGTTTGCAGTCACGAGAATTGTTAATATCGCATCGCTTTTGTCGTGTCGCTCTGTCACGCTTGTGTAATACTGGGCGACCGCCTAGGGCGCCAAGAAGAGGTCAATGGCAGACCTGGCCCTTTACTATTATCTTAATATATATAAAAATGAAAGCTGACTGATTGACTGACTGACTGACTGACTGACATATCAAACTGCAGGCCAAACCGCTGAACCTAGAATCGTGAAATTTTTTGTGGGGGTTCCCCTCAGGTCGTAGGCGAGCACTAAGAAGGGATTTTTCGAAATTCAACCTCTAAGGGGGTGAAAAGGGGTGAAATGTGTTTCCGAAAACGTCGATAGAGCTCGAACCCGACGGCCTATCGTCGTGATTTTTACTTTAATAGGACACTCGTAAAAATGCATATTAACCAATTTAAGGATTTTTCTAAGTTCAACATTTAAGGGGGTGAAAAGACCTTAAATGTGTTTCCAATAAACTATCGATATCTATCGAACGCTTCGGGATAGAGAGTTGATATTCACTTCAAAATATTGCTTACGTAAATACCCAAAAAGGAGTTTTAGGTTTTTTTGAAATTCGACCCCCACGCAGTAAAAAGGGTCAAAATGTGTTTTTCATGAATCGTCTATATCTTTGAAACACACTTGGCTATCGTCGTGATTTTAACTTTAATTGGTTACTTTTACAAATGTCTATGACAGGACTCAAAGACGTTTCGAAATTCTTTATTTAAAGGGGTGAAAATACGTGAAATGTGTTTTCGATTATCTTTCCATATCTATCGAATCAATCGAGATATCGAAGTGCTCTTTGCTTTTAATTGGTGCTTTTTTAAATATCCCAAGTACCATTTAAAATATGTTTTCCGAATTTGGCCCTAAACTGGTTAAAAAAGGGGTAATATGTGTTTTCGACTCGCTTTAGATATATATCGATCCCATAGCTTTTTATATAGCGACGTGATTTTTGTTTAGGATTGATGCTTACTCAAATACCTAAAAAGCAATTTCAGGAATTTTCGAAATTTGCCACCTAAGGACGTGAAAAGGGGTGAAAAGTGGTGAAAAGCGTTTTCAATTAATCGTCTATATATCTCGAACCCAGCGGGCTAATGTTGTGTTTTTTACGTCCACGAGATACCAATAAAGTATTATAAAATGTGATTCAAGGGTTTTTTGAAATTTACTCTCTTAGGTGGTGAAAAGACCTTGAATGTGTTTTAGATAAATCCTCGATATCTATCGAACCCGTCGAGATATACAATTAATTTTTGCTTCAGGATGATGATTACAGAAATTATCGCAAAACGGTTTTCAGATTTTTCGAAATTCGATTTCTCAATACTGTGCAGGGGTGATATGTGTTTTTTAGTGAATGATCGATTTTGATTCGACTGAACGGGCTGGCGACGTGATTTACGCTTCAGTTGGATAATTATACAAATGTCTAAGTTGTAAATTAAAAATATTTCGAAATTCCGCACCCAAAAGGGTGAAAAAGCACAAAATTTATTTTCCATCAACCCACGATATCTATCTAACCAGTAGCGATATTGAGGTGTTGTTCGCGTCAGAGTTATGCTTACGTAAATATTTTTAAAAAAATATGTATGTAATTGATTTTCTTTATAATAAACGTGATTATTAAGAATAAAACTAAGCTGGTCAATATTCAAGGCAGACGATCCGAAAAGCAGGAATGAGCAGCGAGAAACAACCTATACAGAAGTTTCATTCTACAGTATCCTATCGAGACGTGGTGTTTGTTGTACAAACTCTATAAGCCCAGGACACAGATATTTTATTTATTTTTAATAATATTTTATTTTCATGAATTATTTCGACGTTACGTGACGCAGTTTTTTGTTACTCAGGTCTAAATTCCGGGAGGTTCTGGGCTCGATTTCCATTAATATCAGCGCGCGAACGTTCAATTCTGACACAAAAACTACAAGGCAGATCGAATTAGTGCAATTTACATGTAGTCTTTAAAAGGGGTAAATTTGCAGTTCGCTTTCCACTTAGGTTCCTCTACAATATTAGCTGACATATCGTCGGTATACTGCCAAAAGTGATTAAGTTATAAATGCTGCTTCGTTTAAAAACAGTACTAAATTGTAGATATTAACAAAACTTTTGTATGTTACTATACTGTGACACAACAGTACGAAACGACGAATAGACTTTAAACTTGGGCAATTGTTCGTGAGCAACATATACATATTCCTAGCATTTTTATAATTTTATCTCAATTTGACTTTGTCACTTTTGGCAGTAAAACGACGATATATCATCTCACTAATCTCAAGTTTGGGACACCAAATACGTTTCCGCGAAACCTTTACCCACTGAAACTTTGTAATGGCAATATAGTTAATGTGAATATTTTGAAAATATATAATTGAGGGCACCGTCACCAGTGGTTGTGCACAGGGTAAACAGATGTTTTTCATCCGATTACCCTCTTACCTTAGGTGTCTGTAAGTACCCCACGACGTCAAATAGGCAGGGCTATAAATAAGGCCCAGGCGAAGTCGCTGTTAGTGGCAGGGACAAACTTAAGACTGATTTTCGCGTGGACAGCTATAGCTACTTATCCTGCTGCAGAATTATATCAACTAGCCGCTTGGACATTCTAACACTTAATGACTGAAGTACCAATCTTGTATACAAAGAGGTTTTTCAATTAAAGTAAATATTATCACTTACGAATAATACTGGCGAGCAAAGCCACGGGGGACTGCTAGTATAACATAAAATCAATGAAAATAGTATTTTGTGATTTTTACAGACCTGACCCTTTACAGTATTTTGTGTGAGTTTTACCTATCACAATTAATTACTTAGCATAAATAACTATTCAAAACGATATATGAATGGCACGATTTTGGATCTCACAGTAAGTAAAGAAAAGTACATTCCTGTGTTTTTTATTTTTTATTTTTTTATTATTATTATTTTTTTTTTTTTTTAGTAAGAATATGTACCGATGGACAAATAACGAAGGCGTTTCCACGTTCGTCAATTTTAGCTAACTATCCCAACGGTCGCTCTTGTGTCAGAAGTATTATTTACGGGCGTCTGATTCTGACAGTGAGTATATCATTAACTCAAGTTACTAGTGGTTAGTGTGGTTGAGTTTGATTGTTCTGGCACTTACGTACTTTTTCTGTGGCAACTTTTTACCTTATTTTTTATTTGAAGTGTGATGAAAGTATAAAAACACAGTTCCAAAAACTTGTCAAGTACTTTCAACAAACATAAAACATTTTTAATATTGAGGTTATCGAGTGCGGAAAATAAAATAACCCCGATAAGGGGGGGTGGGGGGAGGCACCAGGTAACTCACCTAGGGCGATGCGAGTCTGACGTGGGACTGTTGTGCTACCTCGCTAGGTGGGTAGAAAAAGGAACGGAATGAGGGAGAGAGTATTTGTGTATTGTATAGGAAATAAGTTAAATGCACGTAGGGACTGTGTGAAAGGAGAGGTAACCGCTAAAATAAAATATATATATTCAAGGCCTAAACATTCAAAATATGTACAGTAGTGATCATTTGAGATTGCAGAACCATAAATTGTACGTAGTTCATTCTGTTAGCCGAACATTGCGAAGCTGGCTCTACCAACCAAGGACGTTATGTCTTGTAACTTACTTGTTTTCCTGGTGCGTTGTAGTACAGTTGAAAATAGTTGACGAATGCTCAGTAACTATACTTCAGGCTGGCCAGGGGTTTTCGATAAAATAAATACTTTGTTCACTGAAGTATCGAAAATATTTATTACATACAGTAAGTTAAGGATTTTAATAAAACTTGTACTATTACAAGACTGTGTGTTTAGTCGACATATTTTTAAATAAGCTATTCGTCATGCAATGAAATAAGTGCACAGATGTTTATAAATTATCATTATTACAATATTGTCATGTCGTATGTACTCAATAATTTATTTACTTTAATTCTTAAATAAAACATGTAATTTATTTTAATTTGTGTATGTTTTATAACGTGAGGTTGAAAATACTTATTACAAGCTGGAACTAAAAACTTATCAAGGTGTTACTCATTTTTGTGTTGTGCAGTGTATGGAGGCAACTAATGAAGTAATGACACATGGTACGTAATCTTATAACGTATTCCAGTACCCGCATCCGAATACTCTTTAAGTGCGCACTGGCCGAATTACGCGTAATCCAATTGCCCTAATTCGCGGCGAGAGCATTCGGATTTTTGTATTCCGTTTACAAGTCGCACTCGCCGAGTGCGCACTGCGAGTCTGTAAAGACACTTCCGCATTTAGTTGCAAATACGGCGGCGATCACTGGTTATGTGAACAAAGAGAAAATGTTCGCTGAGGTGGAAATTCATCAATAATCTGTTAATTTAGCTCTTGAATAATACATAACAGATAAAGATGGACATATTGCTGTCTTATTTTTTTTCTTTCATAAAACGGAGATAATGTTAGCCAATCCCATTGGTTTGTGTGCATATTACTAACTGGTCCTGAAAGAGAAACTTAAGACAGTATCTTCCCGAAATTTGTATATTTTAATTTCCGTTTGTTATCAACATCAGGGTTCTAAGAATTTAATGGTAAAACTTAATCGTCGTTACCAATGTTTTGCACTGTAAAGGTAGCGTATTCCAGTTGTTAGAACAAAAAGAAAATGCACTCGTCTCGAGTAGTCACGTGACACACGCACTCGGCCAGTTTTAAGATCGCTCCGAGAGCTCCCCCAGAGCAGTCAATTGGAATACGCCATTCTATTCCCTTTTGGGAAAATTCTAACACAAATAAAAGGGCAGGTAACTGGAATAACATCAATGTAATATTTTTAATCTGCAGCTTTACTTAAATGTGTTATAGTATGAGAAGATGACAACAATTTATCCAATGACTCACGCAGGTAAGTCCTCACAGTCCGCATATATGTGTCAAGAAGTGGTCTGATTGATGTGGCTAATATCTTATAAATTATTTTTCGGATTGGAGATGTGTGGATATTATATTGAAAAACTGCAGCCTAGAAAATTTCAATAGTTTAAAAAATACAAGTAAATAGGCTACATTAAACATAAACTCAAAATTACATATTATATTGCAATTATTTTCAACAATTTGTAACAAATGGCTGAAGAAAGCAAAAACTTATACTTATTATTTATACATTTTTCAGCTAGTTTGTGAAAGCTGCTGTTAAACGTGGTAACAAAACAACTCAACAAATATTTATATAATATTATATATATGATATATATAATATATATAAGTACAAACAACAGTGACGATCATGTCAAACCACCGATAAGATGATCGTGGTTAGTGTAATTCAACCATTGTTTGCCAAAGAAATAAAACATGTATTTTCTAAATAATTAAAATTAGCCGTTCAAACATAGAATAATGTAGGTTAAACGTACGTACATACATACAAACAATTGAATTTTGTTTCAATATATTTAAAATGTTCTACAGTCGGCAGGCAAGCCAATATTGTGCCACGAGAACAGTCATTTAAAGCTCAGTACATGCTGGTATATGCAAACAGAAAATGTTATGTTGTGATCAAACAGCCTTCTATGTTCTTTTTAAATTTTCGCTCTTCAGTTTTGTGAGCTCGTTTTTCTTCTTGCATGCTTATGAAATATGCTGGTAATAGATAAATGAAAAATAAATCCACACATTAACTTCGGGAGGTGGTGTGAAGGGGATCCCTCAGTTCCAAACTTTGTGTTTTCTTTCGCTCTGCATGTGTAATATCTCTTGATCTGTTAATCCTTTCCAAAAATTTTATCACTGTGCTTACAAGCATAGAACCTACTGCACAATAACAGCTCTCCACGAGCTCATATTTAATGCTGCAGATAAACTGGGCGTAAAGGTGTTCTAAGCCTAGGCAGTCGTCTGTGGCCTAGGCACCGATTTGGAGGAAGGATAGTGGAAGAGTAATTGGACATAGGAGAATTGTTTCTAATGTGATGCAACTTCTCACACCCATTTGGTTTTTCGAAATTTTGGCAGTTGCTATTAATAGACTTAAAGTTTGCCTCAAGACGGGAGCAGAAAATCATCTCTCGAAACGCCTCGACAAACTCGTCTTGGAAACTGTCTGTGCTGTCACCGTTGTTCCAGTATTACATCTGTAAATTCTCGTCGAATAATCCAGTGTCTTGTGTCTCATTTGGTCTCCATCCCAAAAGTTGTCTCCTGTGTTTAATTTTTCTGTCCCATGTTTTTTTATAATTAAGTCCTGGTTATTTAGCTTGGTCTTTAGTTCTGTTTTATTTATTTTTGTGTTTGTTTATTTGTGTGTGTCTTGCATCTTTGTTTATTGTCTACCCCAGTTTTACAGGACGGCATAGTTAAGCAATGACGTGTATCCACGATTTCATTCAAAATAATTCTAATCCGATAGCAAAAGTCATTTAAACGGATATTGCATGTCTTCGTATGTCTACGTTACTCATGCCAAAAAGCAAGGCGAAGTCATACCTACCTTCACCACTCATTTCAATAATTGCACCACGCATGATGATGGCTGGTGCCAATGGCACACTGCACAGAGGTTAACGTTACATTCGTTTACATCTAATTGATTCTCGAGGACACTAGAAATTCTAGCAGTGACCTTAGCATACCATTGTAGGTGATCTTGTGTGGACATTGTACTCGGATCTATTGCTGTATACTGCCATGATTTGTCCATCCCATCCACTCTTTATAGTGACTTAACAGACGACAGAACATTGTCTAAGTGGTGCGCAGCCCAAGTTTGCTCATGTGGCATTATATCTTATCACATAGACAGGTCCACAGTCCAATGCAAACGTGTCCAAATGAATGCCATGCAGTTACTATCGATTACCTAGCATTCTCTGCAGACGTTAGATTTAGATAGCCACGCTGGCTTTACTCTTGATGAACGTGCAGTATTGTTTAATTAATTATTGTGTGGCGTATGGTGATCTCTATTTCTCAAACCATGTCCCTGGTGTTATTTATTTTATTTATTTCATCATTATCGCCACATTAACAACTTCTCAAACACTGATTTTATGCTCATGTAACATACTTTCTGGGTGCTTCATTTCTCTGGCCAATTGTATATATTTATGCTGAGCTGCAAATCAATATTACGACTTTTTTCGAGATTTAATTACCTCGAAATTTACTTGTATGTAGTATTATGAGTGCTATGAAACTAGAATTTTTTGTGGTATCGAAAAAGAGATAGGAATATATATGTTTATATTATTTTCAACTAGTGGACGTTAAGTTTAGGTGTGAGTGTGTGTACAGGATATAAACTCATTTGTTCAACAATCTAGAAATTCAATTTAAAATTAATTAATTAATTGATAATTACAAGGATATTGCCATTATCGATCTTTGCTTTCGAAATTAGTATTTACAAGTTATGACTAGAAGTTAATTGGTATAAATACTTCAAGAATTTGCTACATCATAAATGTTTGGTGTTTGTCTTACATAGCACAACGCACTATAGACAATTTTTCTTCATGTTCTGCCACAACTACTTCTACACTTTGTTTTGTCTATACATACCCTACAATTCGTGGTTCAATAATTGCTAACACTGAATGATACAGTCAGGTCCAATTTTGGCCTTTACAAAACACTCATGATATTTAAAACAATCGTTCATGTTTTGTACGTTCACTGAATACGAAATGTTCACACTATAATTGTTTCTCTAGGTATAAAATTCTCTCCGAGACATCAAACACTGATTGTGATCAGACACAAATTATGAAAATGCTGCACATTGGTCAAGTTTTCTGTTGTCTCGGCGTGGCGGCAGAGCTATTGTTCTCGATTCCCTGAGGCACAGGCAGTCCGTGGATGAGGAACTGGAACTTGAGTGACTCAAAGAGGGGGATGTTGATGTTGCTCGGGGATATGACGTTCTGCTGCTTGGACACGTCTACCTCGTTCAACGTAGCTTCCTCTCGCTTCCTGCGACTGTGGTTGGCGCTGTTGCCACGCGACGACGGGGGTCTCCTTAGGGTGCTGCTGCAGCTCCGCACACTCAGTCGAGTCCTCATCGAGCTGGGCCGGTCCACGGAGTTCAATGTCGACGTGTAGAGGCTGCCGTTGAAGCGGCGCGCGTACGAACGGTACCACCGGCCAAGGAAGGTGATGAGAAATGTCCGGCGGTACTTGTCACTGAATGCACAGTACAGGATGAAGTTGGACGCGGCGTTGACGGCATTAAGGAAGTTGAATATGTTGCCGAGGCCGAGGAGTATGTCGCTTTCCTCGGAATGTGGCTTCGGCTCGTGAGCGGTGTTGTATATCAAGTACAGCACCGTGGGCATCTGGCAGACGAGAAACAACACCACGACGGCGATAAGCGTAACTGTGATCTTGTTTTCCTGGGTCTGCGTGTTGTCCGTCTGATCAACCTGGAGACAAATGCAGTAAGAATTCTGACTATAGAGGGAATTTCGGTATAAGACAGAATACAGATTCATAATAATTTTGCTACAAAAGGCTTATAACCTAGCTGTAGTCTGTCCCGTGTAAGAATTTCAGTTTTTGACAGTTGTATTTGCATTTGTTTTTACAGCTGTTTCCATGAAATAAGCTATGTTTCCCTCTTACGCAAGTGACTTTTGCACAAACACTCAGCTGCCTCTCAAATTTTATCAAAATTTAAAGTATTTTCTTGTAGAAATTCGTACACATGATAGCTGTCAGATCTGTCAAAAATTTGAATTCTTACGTGAGACAGACTATAGCTGGTTTGTACCATGGGAAACTGTATTTGTAACTAAAGCATTAAGGTTAATTTCAAACACAAAATTTTTTGTTCATTTTTCAATGTCCTATTTTATTTCGGACTGTATAGATACCAACTCTGATTGTTGTATGGCAATGAGGTAGGTAAACAAGGCTTAATATCTCATCAACCACGAGGTCTACAAAGACGGAACCCTTGGCTTGGAGTGACAAGAGACTGGTGAGGAAATGACAACTGTGTATAGTTAGAAACCAGCCTAGTTTTGGAAAACTGTGATTTCAGAGGAACACTGAGAACCCTAATCACAATCACTAGAATGAGAATTTACTGTATCGGGGTCTCCCTAAATTAGTTTTTTCTACTGTTTTTCCCGCTCGGTGCATGTTGTTTGTTTCCTTTTAGTATCGTAATTATCGCCCAGTCTCCTCACTATGTCAATTGCCGATTGTTCAGAGAACTCTGAAATCTGACCTGTTTCAGTAGCACCGTTGGTTAGGCGCCGGTCTACGGTGCGAGAGGTCCTGTGTTTGTATCCCGGCTCGGGCAGGGGTGATGTGCTATCTCTTCACCTCATTTTATCATCATCGGCTCTTAAGACCACATTGTTAAAGGGCTATAAAACCCTTTCACCTCACCTCTGTTTTCTGTTTGATTATGGGATGTTTACATGTTAAACCTGAGCAATAACTTTACTTTTACTGTGCTGTGTTTAGACTAACTGTACTGTTTCGTTGAAATTAGTTTTTTTGAATACTTCATGCAGCTAGGAGATGTTTACACTATGCAACTATGGGTTTATAGAAATCCCTGCAAGCACATTACAATATTAACATATTACATTACTGTAACAAAACCCTTTTGCAAAAATGCAGTCAAACTTTAACGCATGTAAACTTCTCTATACTGGATCGACCTACAGCGTGTGTGCTCAGACGCATCCGCGGAACATCGATGTATACAGACACGGTTTTCTGTTGACCTCTATGGCCGAGATCACTTAGTGGTTACATTGTAAAAAAATCTTCCTACACAGTATAGTATGTTTTTAGCCTTTACATAGTACGGGGCACCTATCATACTTCAACTTGTAAAAAAGCAAATGGTGAGCACTGTTGCTTTACAAGTTTGGTAACATGACAGAATACATTAGACTGTTTTCCAAAAATGTACTGGAACGATAACATTGACGTATGTAGAGCAATTTTACTATACCACTTTCTAAACAATCATGTTCATAAGTGTGGGCAATTTATACATAATTTTTTAGTGTGTACCTTTGTATTGAAAGGCAATGATATCTCAGGCGTGAATCATTAGTCACATCGGTGGTGTCTGAGAAAGCCAGAGTTAGGTGCAAGTAACAATACCCACGGTTAAAATGCAATCGACTGGACAAAAGTTATATTCTGCAGTTAGAATTCAATGGACAGGGCCAAATATTTATTACATGGGTTAGATGCAAGGGGCGGAATCAAAATTAGGTTCTAGGAACTAGACCAAAGCTAGATTCCAGGGATCGGAAAATAGTAGATGAAAAGGGACATACCCCGAATCTTCAGACAGGGACACACCTGAGTCATGCAGCGGCGCTGCCTCCGGCTCTTGTGCACGACGTATATGAGGATGGAGTTGAAGACGCAGAGCAGGGAGAATGGCAGCAGCATGAAGGTGACGGAGGTGAACCAGTAGAATGCAGTGCGGTAGGTGGGGTTGAGGGCCAGCTCAGTAAAGTCGCGGTAGTAGGCGACAACCTGGCCGTCCCTCAGGAGAGCACACACCGTCCACTCGAAGGCAGTGCTCATGGTGCTGAGGAAGCAGAAGAAGTACACCAGCAGGATGACCTTGCGTGCGCGAGACTCCGTGCAGAACATGCGGCCTCGCATAGGGTGGCACACGGCGATGTAGCGCTCCAGCGTGAACGACACCGTCAGCAAGATGGACGTGTTACCTGCACACCAGTCAACACTCACATGACGTGTCATACAGGCTGTAGGGAAACTCGTCAGAAGTACCTCGGCAGGTCAACCTGTGTGGAAAATGGTGACAATTATTTATTTTATTTATATTTTTTCTAGCTATCCCCGAAATGTGTTGTAATTTCCTTTTTTTTCCTCCGTACTGGCACTCTACCCTGTAAACACATCTCCCCCCCCCCTCAAGTACTTTTTTTTTTTTTGAAACCGTTGCGGGTGCAAGCACAACTCACCTAAGTTTTTAACTACTTTTTTGGGGTACCCCGTTCTGACACTGCCCCATTTTGCTCCACCGCCCCTAAAAAAAATTGTTGTCAGAACCTTCGCAGGGGCACGCACAACCAACAACTCATAAAAGTTTCATCGCAATAGGTTGAATGGTCGATGAACGCATAGATTACAAACATAAAAAATACAGTTACATATGTATTTATATATGTTCGGTTTCACACATCTCGTCGACAACAAAGTCAATAGAAACGGTTACACATAAAAGTACACAAGACACGAATTTAGAGAGGAATCGGCCATTGCCTTGGTCTAGGCCACGGGTTCCTATTCCCGCTGTATTTATGAATATAATTTTTTAAATTCTGAACTCGAGCAGATGTCGTAAAACCACTACATAGATTTTTTTTAGGATTGTTTTAACAATACAACCTAATTTTTTCTTCAAAGAAAAATAGTCTATAATTTTCGCCAATTATCGATTTTAAGAAAGTTTCTTTTAAGTCGATATTAAGCCAAATGTGTATAATTGTTGCTTAGAAAAAAAATTAAGAGGACAGTTTTAAAACTATTTAGAATGGTGTATATATTGAAACATTGCGTAAAAATAATGGTTGAGTTTTATTCAAAGCCATATTAGATGTCTTGCAGAAAAATAAAACTTTTTAGCTTTTTTTTCCACGGGAACATTTTAGTAAACTTTCAATCGCTTTATAAGTTATGTCTATGAGCTATTATGTAAGTTCCATGTATAATTGTCATGAGTTTCAACAAGGATCCCCTTCCAAAATATGTATTTCGAATTCATTACTGAAAAGCCTTTATAGAGTGGATATTAATTGTACCGACATACTTTGTGATGGGATTACATCGAGGCGATTATCTGAGCAAAATGAAGAAGAAAATTTATATGTTACATGATGGCGGCCAGCATATCAACTTATACGTTCCAAGCTCGCGAACTGGCTGGAAGTTGCAAGATGCTGCCTTGAGCATCATTCGCACGACGCAAGAGGAGTCACGGTGGCCGAATGGTCAGACCATTCGCCTCCCACCAAGGCGATCCGGGTTCGATTCCCGGCGGGGTCGGACCCCGGATTTTGCATGTGGGACTCGTGCCTGACGATGCCGCTGGTAGGTGGGTTTTCTCGGGGATCTCTCGTTTCATTCGGGCGCTGCTCCGTACATCATGTCACCCTTCACCAGCATTGAAGACGTGAAGTTAAATGCTGACCAAACTCTCCCCTCTCCTCTCGCGTTAGGGCCAAGAGGGCCTAACTCAAGCATTCTGAAAGTATACTTCTCCTGGTAATTACAGGTGCAATGAAACTTTATATCCCTGTGACGCGGGCGCGAGCAGCCTGACGGATGACATCGGCGCCGGGAGAAGTCTTCGCACACGTGCCGTCAGGAAACGGCAGCACCGGCGTAGTCGCCCCTGTGGAGTAGCTTGGCTTCGGAAAGCATAGAGGAAAGATGTGTCCCGTATGGAACCGAAGGTTGTTTTTATTGTATCTGCTCCATTTACGCCGTAAATTTCGAAGTAAATCATATCAACGACAGTACTGGCTGCATCCTATAGTAGCAGTTAGAACTTTAGAAGGAAGTTTTTATACTCTTTTTGTGAAGTTCGAGAACGATGAAACATTATTTTTAAACTTTTTTTTTCGAATGAGTACAACAACGTTCAACTATCTTGTTGCACATATTCCAGGGCTGCATACAAGAACAAGGTATAGTCATAAGGCTCTGCATTCCTCCTAAGGAAGTGCAAGCAGTTACAATTAGACGAGATAAAATTATTTGTAATTTATAATTTAGCTGTTTTATTGCAGTATGAGTACTGAGTAGTGCTAAACTAGACTAATCATTTTCCTTATTTGTTGTTGTCAGTTTCATTATGAAGTTGTTTGGTAAAATTTTATTATTTGTTCTACTATTAACCCAAAACACATACTTGTAATTATAGTATATCCATAAATCACTTCGCATACATTGCATATGTTCAACTGCAGAAGATAATTGATTCACATGTTCCAACTAATATTTTTATAAGGACTACTCCAATAAATAATTCACGAAAGATGCAACACTATAACGTAAAAAATCAAACAAAATATGTAGTGTAATTAATAATATTTATTATAATTACTTCACAGTCATAAAAACAGTAAAACGTTGGCAGTCCTTAAAAAAATAGTAATAAACACACAAGTTTACATTGAAAGCTTAGCTAGCATTATTTACGAACACAACTTTCTGGCTATTTTCATTGGGATAATGTTGCAATTGAGAGGAGTATGCATTTCATTTGATGGAACATTATGCAAATAATTATATAAAATAGAACCCTGAGGACGTGCTTGCAATATACGATAAGGATGTGCTTGCAGGGGAGTGTGCCAAAGAATTAAACTTCACGATAGCGGATTTTCGGTTAGTGTCTTCTATCAACCCTAGAAAACCCATTCTAAATACCAGTATGCAGGGGCGTCATTTGAGGCTACAGGGGGGGGGGGGGGCATTTGTCCACCCCCCTGGATTTGGAAATTTTGTGTATAAATATATTTTTTGTATTTTTAAATGTAAATAATGCTAACTTAAGGACATAAAACTAAAGTTTTATTATTAAAGTATCTAATTTATACATGCTTAATTAATAAAAAAAAGATGCAACAAGGTCACTGTCGTCAGAAAAAAAAATCTTGCCCCCCCCCCTGGAAAAACCTGAAATGACGCCCCTGCCAGTATGTCATTTGCAGAAATTTTTGGCACGGCTGATGATATAGATATGAAAAACTCTTCACCCTCATCAGGTCTGGTGTTTTGGAAAGGTTTTAAAATTTCTCTGTCTATGACTAGCTACATAGTTTTGCTTTCACTAGCATGTCTTGTACGTACAACTTCAGTATCATCCTCAAACCCTGTTTCTTCCACGTGAGACTCTTGGTGACTTATTTGTGACTCTTCCACTTGTATCTCTGGATCAGTGATACTTGATTCTGTATCATTTTTCTCTGTGATTTAAAATAAAATGAAGTGTAGTAACATGTAAGTATTTATTCGCTTTACCCTGTCCTGATTTCTTTTTCAGAGATTTTACAAACGAATCTGAAATTTTTCCACTTTCCTTGTACAAGCTGACCTGAAATGGAAGACGCTAAATAATAATTTCTCATCTATCTGTAACTGATAACGAAAACAAAACATTTCTTTAATTCACTATGGTACCGGAGAAATTTATTTGAACGTAGTGAAGTTTATTGTTAAAAATAGTGTGTTTGAATAATTTGTCTGCATGTGTTAAAAAATTCGCGTATAGTTGCTTAAGGGGATGGTGCGTGACCGTCTTCAATTTTCATTATTTCCCCCACTACAATCTTTCAAGGAGGCGTATTGAGAATCTCACTTTTTCAAGCTCTAAATAATACTCTACTACACCTTCTTGCACAATTAGATAGCAGATTTCCTACAGTATCCGACATTTGCTGGAACATAAGACAGGTTGCATTTTTTAAAATCTTCCATAAGATATCACAGGATAAAAACGTTTTCTACTTTCTAATCACGTTAAACGGTGTAGTAGACTATTATTTAGAGAATTTATTGACGAAAAAGTCGTCATGCCTTCTGACAAATTTGCAGCGAGGAAAATATTGAAAATTGAAAATGTCGTGCACCATCTCCTTAAACAAATAAAAAATTGCATCATATCACAAATATATCACACTAACTTATGTTTAATACACGCAGTGTTCAACAAAAATATTTTCTTTATGATTCACTGCTAATTTTTTTAGCAGCCTTAGCAGTACATTCAAGGGCCGCGGTGTCCGAACGATTAGACCACTCGGCTTCAATCTAGGAGATCCGAGTTCGATTCCCGATGGGTTCAGCCCGGATTTTTCGCATGTGGGAAACGTAGCCGACGTTGCCGATGACTGGTGGGTTATATAACTTAAACGTACGTATTTTTTTCTCCAGATTGTTAATCCAGGCTCTAGGAAAGTTTTACTTCTCCGTACGATCTTTGAAAGTATCACTTGTCTTGTCCCATAAGCAAGGCCTATTTTCCACCAACTCTATCACTGTCACGATGTCGTAGGTAAAGTTATTCATATTGCAAACTGTGCTACACTGTGACCTGATCCTGGAATGTGTAGACCCTACAGTGTTGATGTGCTGCGGCGCTTGCCGGGGTGGGATTCCCGGGGCCGTGTGCAAGAGGCGATGAGAGAGGATTGTCTCAGAGAGCCGGACGTTGGGGCGGTGACCTGTTTGCCGAGATCACCCCTGGCTGCACTCCGGCCCGCCGGAGGCCGGGCTGGTAATTTCGCAAAGCCGGTCTGCGTGTGCGACCACTCGGCTAACAACATTGACTTCTGAGAGGTCCGGCCCTAGTATGATCGTTGGGTCCGGCGCCGTAGACGGTGCCGGCACCCGGAGTGTGTGCAAGCGGCCGAAGTAGCGTCGTCGTCGTCTAAAGAGTACAGAGGCGTGCCGCTCGCCGCTGGTGATAAACCAAGTCACACACCCAAATTGGAGGCGGCAAGGGTTCGGCAGAAGTGTGATTATTTCTGCACAGTCTTCAAAATACATGTAGCCTGGCTCGTAGCAGTGTTTATTTGGAAAATATTACAGATACGATAATTCAGTGAATTATGCAAGACTGGGTTGATTATCAAATGACAATACTCACGTAAGTTCCGCTTAAATAATCTATAGTCAGGTCACATGGCAGCGCATAACAACCAATAGGTAGGGGCCGGAAAAGTTCGCGAATTCAATGACCAGTATGTTAAAATGCACTGTTCTGTGCATATTCAAACCCCGACCATTTGTCCACTAGCTGATACTCAGTGGAATAGCGGACAATGAACGAATAGATAGGGCATGGATAAGAAAAATAGATTCTAGCATGCAGGTCGTTGAATCCGCGAAATTTTCCGGCCCCTACCAATAGGTCCTAATTTCACGCTGCTTAAATAATTTTTCTCTAAAAATAAATAAATAAAATAAAATAATAACATGCACTCTTGCCATTTCGCATAAGATGTGTTTTGAGCAAGATCTTGCTCCAAGAATTCATCGCGAAAGGTCGGCATCTTGGACGAATTCAGCGGGCATTTTGTGTCGTGTGAAACGTGCATTGTAACGGACACAGTGACTCACTGGAGGCGTCGGCGAGCCACAAGACGAATCTGCGCGCCTTCCAGAAGGCGTAGTACTCGGGCTGGCGTATTCCCGGGTAATGCTCCAGAGATAGGAACAACACCAGCACCAAATACAGCAGGTCGGAGGCCGCCAGCGCCGTCAGGTACACGTTAGTAGAGCTGCGCATGCGCCTATTCGTCAGCACTACCTGCAACAATATAAATTAAGTGTTCGGCTGTAAGTAATGGTAAGGGACATTCAGAGAGAAACAGTGTTATGAGGTATCAAACATAGTAAGCGACCTTTTTTATTCATATTAGGAAAGAATTACATTTCAGTTCAAGACTTGGAATGGAACTCTGAACTAAAAAATTACGAAGGTCGTTACTTATTGTGCATTACGCCTGATGATGCTGTTTCTCTCTGAATGTCCCTTAACATTATTTACAGCCGAACCCCTCATGCCTCGCCGCCAAGTTACCACCTGCTTACTTACGGTAGTTCAGATACGAAAAAAGCATAATTTTATATTTATATTATATAGAATCCATTGTCCTATGTATACCAAAGCCCCAATAATTTGTCTATCAGCTGCTACTCACTGGAACAGCAGAAAATTAACGAATAGATGGGGACTGAGTAGCCATAGGATTGTGGATTCTAACATGTGGGTGAATATAACTTACGAAATTTTCTTTCCCTATGTAGAACATATTTAGCAAGCATAATGTTCTCACAACGGCATGTCAAATTCAAACTTTGTATGATACACCAGCACACTCCTAACCAAAACCTACGGACTAGCTGACACGGAATAATTTACACTGAAATAAAATGTCATAATTTACACCAGGTATAAATTTATAAAAAATATAACAGTTTATTTTCGTATTTTCGGAAAACATATGCTGAAACTCAAGTAAAAATAATTCATTGTCAACATTCCTTTAAAACAAAAAAAAAAAAGTAATGTTCTTGATAACTTTTAAGCTTATAACCCATGTCATCTTTTATCAGTGTACATTAATTCATTACGTCTGTTGGTTTTCGTTCGGTATATGCTGATGTAACATGCAACGTTTGACTTTGACATGTCGTTATGGGAATACTATGCCTGCTAAATATCTGCATATATGGATGATGTAGTTACGTCTACAAAACGAGCACTAATTTGTGCAAATATAAAATTATGATTTTTTCACTCTTTAACGGCCTTAAAGAGGAAGGATAGCTGTTAACTCAGATTTCTTCATATTTAGGAATACAATATAACTGAGTTTCGTTATTAAAATTCTGGCTGCGTTAAAAAACACAGTAGGATTACTCTGCGGTTTACCTAAAGACAGTACCAATGGAATATCTTTGGAAGTCTACCTTAAAGAATTTTCCAGAGTATAATATTGGTTAATTACTTCGGATGGCTTCAGATGTATCTTGCTTGTGACGTCAGTAATCTTATCAGTAAATATTTACGCTCTAACATAGTTAAATTTTCAGAAATGAAATTGAAACAATAATTAGCCTATGATGCAAAACACATTAACCCAAAGTGGCGACCTACCTATAGTTGTCTCATGTAACTTTTCCACTTTTTGACATTTCACTTCTGAGAAGTGTGTCTGTAAACAGGATTGCAGAGACACTACTTTTCCAGGAAGCCAGATATATTTAATACTAGAAACAATGGAACTGTCAGACACATTCCTCACAGGAAAAATGTCAAAATATGGAAAAGTTACACGAGACAGGCTGTGTTCCACAGTGGAAGTTTCCTTGAAAGACTTCCTGAAACTTTGTGTATTTTCTGTGAAAGATTAAGCACAACGCTGGCCTTTTTCATGGATGGATTCGTATTCGGTCGGATGGAATATTTGATGCAGGGTTTTAATTAACAATTTTATTTATTTATTTAGCCTACTTTTAAGCCTCCGAATACACACAAGACGTGTGTTAAGAGTTGTTGAGAGGATATCCTCTTGGAGAAGCTCTACAGTAGCTTACTATTAGAAAACAAGTGTGAATATTACAATATTCAAAATTAGCTTTAGTAAATGTTCAGAAATTCACAAGATGACAACGTGAGACGCATTAAAAAAACATCCCAATAGTATTTTCTTGCTATTTAGGCTGCACACACGGTAATGAACAATACTATTGACTACCTAGGTTTTTTGTAGTCTACTGGATTTAGTACTTTACTTGATCGTTTTCCCCCTTTATGCAAGCAAGACTTTGGTTGATTTGGGGATGAATCACATGTTTTTGTATATAAAATATTTGCTGACGGGGTAGATTATTCTATTTTTTATTTGTTTATTTGCAGATTGAATTTTGACTTATCACAAGGTAGACCTCTAACAGAGAGTTTTGTTTTAGCAGGATAAAAAAATATTTTTATCGGTACTCAGTTTATCAGCAGAACATCCAGTGAGGTTACGAGAATAGTTTATACAAAAAAAATTAGTGGTGACTTTAAGTACACAGCTAAACCAATCGGAATTGTGCTACGGCTACGAAAATATTTGTTACTTGCAGTATGTCAACTTTTGGAAAAATAAGCAGTGAAAAAAGTTTATAAACATGGTAAAAGTATTATGCAAAAATTATGATAAACATATATTTAAATAAAATGTTTACATGATACGTTAATCAATAATTATATTTTATCTTCACAATTTTCTTGCGATGATTATATCTGCAGTATTTAAAAGCAACAATATTTTCAAAAATATGTTATTGTGTTGGCAACAATTTCCTGTGACAGGTTAGTCCAGTTCCCGAAACGTTACATTTCTTGTCGATGGAAGCCTGATACTTTTCGTCTGTTTTATCTTCGTTGTCTCTTCTTTGTTCACATACATTCGTGTCTTTTTGTCATTTATGTTACGTAGTATTTGCCAATTCTGTCGCCTTTTTCATTACACCTTATACACTTGTTTTTAAATTTTATAATTCTTTTGTATCGTCTGTCTTCATACGATAGTATTCCGTATTTAATTGGTGTTGTTATTGCTTTTTTATTATTTTTTGCATCGTATTTCGTGATATGACTATATGTTCCTTTCCTGAATTGTCTGCATGTGATATGCTTGTTGGCTGCGACTAATACTGGGTTTTTGTTTTATTGCGGGGTTTTTCTGCAACACGGTTTATAACAGCCATTTTCTCCATTTCGGCCGTGATAAAACAATATTTAAAGATTACTAGAAAACCTGAAATGCTCATACACCAATCAGACGTCACTCACACACGTTGATCGGTTTTAGAATAAACATTTGTCGGAAGAAGTTCTGAACACCGTTCGACAACCTTGGCATATAGCGATCATGCTTTATGCCTAATTTCAATTTCATGGTTTGGAGAAGAGCAGGTACTCTCGTCTTCCGGCGTCAGATTAAAGCAGTTCCGACTAGTATTGGGGGAATATATAACATTTCAGTATTTTCTTCCCATCACAATGTTAGGGCTACATATGAAAGAGGCTGAAGTTTTAGAATGTAGACATGCAAGAAAAGGTCACAAAATCATTTAATTTTAATCTGCTTTAGAGGAACAGGCGAAAACCGAGAATTCCAACCACAGGCGCCCCTGGGGATGCTACTTCTCAGCGGATCTGTAGCTTTCTTAGTGTTCTGGCCTAGTGTATTGAGACAACAATTAAAGCACCAGCTGTATCCTGAAGACGACTGGCATATAGGAATGTAGCGGCAGAGGGGAGGTAAGAGGAAGACTCACCATGGAGACGGCGTTGCCAAGCACACCCACTGCCACGACGACTGGTACCAAGACCCGCTGTATCCAGAAGCGGGAATCCTCGCGAAACTGCTCGGCTCTCGTCGCCAGCAGCGGCGTCGTCAAGTTGTACGAGCATGTCCACTGCTCCCATGACGCGTTCACCGCCGCTGCCGCCTCCTCCATCTGTAAGCAAACCGCCCATGCTCACAGCACAATTTAAATCCATAGTCAATCTTCTTCGAATTCAACAACCAACATTTACTACGTTTAGAGCATTTTTTATATCCGGATTGACCTCGGAGTAAGTAGATAGAAAAAGGGGCTCCGAGCACAAGGGTGGAGGGAGAGGGGCGGGGGAGCCGCGGCGGCCATATTGGATGGCATTTGGGCAGCAAACAAATTTTTGCCTACCCAACGATAGCACACAAGTGGAAAATGTTGTCATACAGCCAGCTGCCGGACTTGCTCAACTGCTGTTTGAAAAGAACCATACCAAATATTCATGCAGTGCATTGCAACAGTATAAGCAGCTGCTGAAACTTACCAGCACACACTTGAAGAATAATGACTCTGTCAGCAATGAATATAAAGACGAGACACATTCTAAATTTGACATTATTGAACAGCTGTTTCCCAGTGTCGTGGGTGCTGTAGGTTCGGTCTCAATCTGTGCAAGAAGACAGAAGATGGACGACGTCCAGAATACGTTTACTGGAATAATACCCAGAAATTGTCGGCAGATTGAGACTGCTAATTGCATCTCAGAAAGCGACAAGTAATTCCCTTGTGAATAAAATATCCAGCATCGTCGAAGAATTACAAAACGGCTACATAGAATGAGAATGAGCCGCACAGGTATTACCGGTGAGCCATACAAGCCTGCAAGAAGAAACTATTCTCAACGTAAAGTGTTGGTGTTTGGACTAAAAGACCTGTATCAAGCAGACTTGGTTGAAATGATACTTTCTTCTAGCAATAAAAAAACTTTCAAATACTTGCTGACTGCAATCGACTGCTACAGCAAATTCGCATGGGCTTTGTCGGCCAAGACTAAAAATGCAAAGGATGTGAGCAAGGCAATGAATGTTGTTTTGCAAGATGGAAGCCACCCCAAGAATCTACACACAGACCCTGGAAAATAAATCTATAATCCATCCACTACTCTACACATAGAGGTATAAAGGCTAGCATCGTGGAGAGATTCAATCGATCATTGAAAAGTGAAATGTGGAAAAAAAATTTCATCACAAGATGTTATAAGTGGCTGGATATACTGGGCATGCTTGTGTCGAAATACAACCACAAGGTACATCGGGCTACGAAAATGAGACTAGTGTATGTCAAGGATAATTCATTGCTGAGATGTCGAGTGGGTCGGTCACGTTCTGTGCCTCTATGCTAGAAGAAGACAGCCAGGTCGTGCCTCGATACAGGTCTCCTCTTCGACACTAGGTAGTACCTACGAGGCGATCTCCTCCACCTGCATCGAGATACGGACATAGGCATTGCTCGTCACCTATTCTTGAGGAAGACGAAATCTTGTGGACGTCGCCTACAGCACCATCTCCCACACCGTCGACAGCACCCACGATCCAGGTCTGGCCTCAAGCCTTCGAGCGTGTACTCACTTCGGTGGCCTGGAGTGAGTATTCACCAATATCGCTGGCATCGTCAACTGATCGTCTGGACGAGGTGGACGATGGTGACGAGGAGGAGCTAATGTTGAGGGACATCCACAGTGAAGTTCGTCCTCATCGAGAAGAGACTGCTGCAGCACATCATACATCTCGTAGACTACGTGAAACGGATTTTAATATTCTTCTGGAGGAGATCCGTAGTCTGGGGAATGAAGTCAGACAGTTGCGAGACTGTATACAAGGCGAATAAGATCGTATTCATTGTGTATATCTCTATGTATAAAAATGAACACTGACTGACTGACTGACTGACATATCAAACTGCAGCCCAAACCACTGGACCTAGAATAGTGAAATTTTTGTGGAGTTTTCCCTCAGGTCGTACGCCAGCACTAAGGAGATATATTTTCGAAATTCGACTTCTACGGGGGTGAAAAGGGATGAAATGTGTCGATAGAGCTCGAAGCCATCGAATTATCATTATGATCTTTACTTAAATAGGATACACATAAAATGCATATTAGCCAGTTTAAGGATTTTTCGAACTTCAATATTTAAGGGGGGAAAATCCCAAAATATGTTTCTGATTAACTGTCGATATCTATCAAATCCTTCGGGATAGAGAGCTAGTAGTCACTTCAAAATGTTGCTTACGTAAATACCCAAAAAGTAGATTTAGGATTTTTTGAAATTCGACCCCCAAGCAGTAAAAGGGGCAAAATGTGTTTTTTATTAACTGTCTATATCACTGAAACGCATTTGACTATCATCGTGATTTTTACTTCAATTGGTTACGTATACAAATGTCTATGACAGGACTCCAAGACGTTTCGAAATTCTTTAATTAAGGGGGTGAAAATACAGGAAAAGTATGTTTGATTATTCCTCCATACCTATCGAGCCAATCGAGATATCGAATAGCTATTTGCTTTAGAATGATGGTTTTATAAATATACCAAATACCATTAAAATATATTTTCAGAATTCTGCCCCAAAGCAGTTAAAATAAAGTGTAAAACTTGTTTTCTATTAACAATCTTAATAAATGAAATTAAAGAGTCCTGACACACTCACTCACTCATCAACGCACAGCCCAAACCGCTGGATCTAGAACCACAAACTTTTGAGGGAAGCTTCCCCTTGGCTCGTAGGCACCAACTAAGAATGGATTTTTCGAAATTCAATAGTTAAGGGGGTGAATAGGGGTGAAATGTGTTTTCAAAGAATCTCTGCTATCTCATTAACCGGAAAAGCTATCATAATTTTTTTTTAACTTCATAATATTGCCCAAAGAAATGCATATTTGTGAATTTTTTGATTTTGCGAAATTCGAAAATTAAGGGGGTGAAAAGCCGAAACACGTGTTGATCATTAATCCGTGATTTCTCTTAAACCATTTCCGATAGTGAGGAGATTTCTTCTTTAAAATAATGCTTAAGTAAATAAAGTAAGTATTTTTTTGAATTCCTAAAGTAGTGGAAAAGTTGAAATGATTTTTACTTCAAAATAAATCTTACGTAAATTTCGAAATTCGCCATTGAAAGCTGTTAAAAAAAATAATAAATAAAATAAAACGTGATTTCAAATAATCATCTGTACCGCTTATACCCGTTGTGATATCGAGATGATTTTTTGATAAGAACGAAGCTGGATATTAGAATTAGGATTGAGAAGTTTACATTAAACTCCCACAGGAATAAAGCGAATGGATAGAATTGTTGATAGTAGGGTTACTTAAGGGTGTTCAATTGCTGCAAAATCAAAATTCTATATTTTTATGAAATAGGGATAGTTTTGTAGACCATACTTCTGAGTACTAATTTCTCTTACAAAAAAAAAAATAGCTCGCATAGTTTTCTCATAATGGTGCGTCAAAGTCAAAATTTGCAAGTTACGCTGCCATGCGAATAGTGAAAACCAATTGACTTAACTTTAGTGAAATAATTCACAGGTAGATAACATGCCACGGGCTATGTAACTAAACATTAAAAAACTTCCAATTGACTGTTTTGGTACTTTAAAAAAAATTGCTGAATTTGCAACTTTATTCTTGTACTTTGTGATTTTTTTTTTAAATTTCAGAATATTGCGTTGTGGGTTTATAAATGTTTTATTACGTAGCCCATGACATACTATTTCACTGAAAATTATTTTATTTAAGTAAGTCAGTTGGTTTTCACTATTTACATGGCAGCGTAACATGCAGATTTTGACTTTGACGCACCGTTATGAGAGAACTAAGCGAGCTAAATTTGTTTTGTAAGAGGAATTAGTACCCAGAAGTATCGTCTGTAAAACTAACACTATTTATTAAAAATATGAAAGAATGATTTTATGGCACTTGAACACCCTTAAGTTATTAGAACCGTTCTACTACTGTAGTTGTAAAATATAATTATTGTTAGTGTGATTATTCACATTATAACCGTTCTACAAAAAAATGAGGCCATTATTTTCTTGAAAGCAAAACAACGGATAGACGATTACAGGATGTTCAGAACAACCGAAGAATAATCACACCACACGGATTCTGGGTTAAATTAAAGACGAAACTGCAAGTGGCAAAAGTCGTACGACGACATCTTGCATGCACAATGTGGCAATATAATCACTATAGTTAGTACCCTCTTGTACTCCACGTCCGCAATTATTGTACATACGTTACATCACCTAGACATAGAATCATGTTTAGACTACTCAGAGTTAGTTTTAACCTGCTCCCATAATATACAGGTCAGAACACTAGAAGTAAGATAAGCAAGATTCGCGTGGTGTGTTTACTATGAGGCTGTTTTTGAACATTCTGTACATCACACACCCGTGAGTGAAATATTTACAAGATTTTCAGTCCAGGTTTACTTCATGTTTTCACATTAATCTGTATTGTAAATATGCTATTAAAAAATTTACAGTAAATAGTCACATTTCGTTTGTTCCGTGAAGATGGTATTCCGACACAGATATAGTCCCGGTTTTCTCTCTGTGCTCCAACACCGTAGAAAAACAACTCTGAGCAGTAGCTCAAAAAGTGGCCTCCCTTAATGAATGATTAAGTGTGTATGAGTATGTTTATTGACGCATTGTGGAATGCATCGACTTTTGTGAGATTATTTATTGATACTAACGGATTTATTTCCTGAAATAATTGTCACCTTCACCAGTACAGTACCGCAGTTTTGATATTGAGATAGCAATGTTGTATCTCGTTATTGATTTAAAACTATAAATTATAAGACTTGCCTGTAAAAAACTAACTATACAACGGATGTCTCATACTGTGTCATGAAGCTTGGCCGACTAAGCGGCGCCAACCAGAATTTGTCATGCGCGTGTTGTTTGTACTTTCAACGTCACGAGGATGATAGCTGACTGTGACGACAGCGGACACTGGTCCAGTACAATTGTTCTAGAACATTCTAGAAGCTCAGCCATAAGAGCTCTCATCAGAGGAGTAAGAGAGAAGGGGAAGGCCAGATGATAGCAACACACTGACCTCCGCCCTCTCGATGGTAATATATATATATATATATATATATATATATATATATATATATATATATATATACACACGCACCTACACACACACACACACACACGAGGACCTCGTTGAAAGGGGGGACTCGCTAGGATGTCTTGGGGCTGGACTGCTTCAGGACAGTCGCCATGATACCTATGTATGTGTAACCATTTAAATACAAAAGTTTAAGCAAAAACTTTATATGTTGGCAATTCCCATGATTTGTTTTGTGATAGAGGTCTTATAATTTGAAATAAAAGAGTTTAATTAAGTTATTGATTTACTAGCTCACAAAGCTTACAAAAACACAAAACAGCAATCAACTATATCTTTCACGACACAATTAGTTATGCACACAATTATCCTGTGTCACAGACACGTTAATTAACTTTCACATTTAAACCACAAAAATGTCTATCATCTATTAACTACACACTACAAATCACAATAAAATTCAGTCATATATCCAATCAAAAGTCTCTCAAATAGTGACATTAGTGTACAACCTTAATATTCCGCAGTGGTGATGAATAGCCGTGTGCTGCACAGCACCCCGAGTGCACCGCTGTCTTCACTCGTGAGGTCTTCGGTTCGACTCCCGTCGCGCACCTCCTCTTCGCTCGTCAGCCCGCCGCAGCAGTCCTCTTGTTTCGTCCGACACTGCTCCGAATGTAGCCGCCTCACAGTAGACTCTGACGTCACCAAGGCGTCTTCACCATTCCATCTCCACAGGCGTAGCACCTTCCTCTAGCACAACCAATAGCGAACTCTCTCCAAAGTTGTCGATTCGGCGCTTACATACTCGTCAAAACAGTTGGGGGCTCTCCGCATTTCAGGGGTCTAAAAATAGATATTACAACATGTTTCGGACATGACTTGAGTCACGTAGGCCGCCCTCGAAGGGTTAAGACGCAGTTGGGACAGGTATCTATGACATAGCTTCGGCGTGACTTCCATCACGTAGCCGGTTGGCCTGTGAGTCAGGGGCCAGTCCACAAAGTGTTACGAAATAGCTGCCGACCACCGGCCTCCAGGTACATGGCACGCAACAATATTCTTTTGTCTTCTACACTGTCTGTGTCTTTTTGGACTCAACCTCCAGAACCTCGCCGCACCGAAGCAAAGTATAAAGTTGGCGTAACCGCTCGGCACAACAGCAAGAACAACGAATAGTGGCCTAGTAAATATTAAAATAACCCAAGCTGAGGAATACGTACGATGACGTAGCGTGTCAAAGCGTGTTCTTTCATTAGGCGAAACAAATCAACTTGCCCTCGACATAAGAATACACACTTCAAACTTTTCTTCTATGTTTTTAAAAGTACGCACGCTAATATAAACATTTTTGTAGATCTCGGAATGGAACGACTAAAAATGGCCTAACGTTTCTAGCCAAAACGATGGAAGTTTAATTTGACTTAACGCCATACTTTTTCCCAATAAAATTACAAAGCCACCGCTGGAAGTCCTAAGAATTACGTGAATTTAATTAAAACCCTTAAAATTTTGTTTTAAAGGAAGTAAACTTAACTGAAAAATAATTAATTGGATTGAATGCTAATCCCAAAAACTAATGAAAGTAATTGAGGACTTAACATTCAAAAGGGGCTAAGTACCATTTTCAACAAAAATGAGTTAGGCACATAGAAAGGTGCCAAAACATTAGGTCGAAGACATACCTGAAGTGCTGTCTCCATAGTAATATTCATGCGCGCCGTACATCAGCACAATTATATGGTTTGAGTAACATCAACGCATTCTATTCCATTGACAAAATATATATTGGTGTTAAGTGTTTTTGTATTGATTACTGTTCGAATGCTCGTATTTAATACTTTCCTATTGTAATAAATATGTGAACGCATTTGGATAATTCCTTGTTCATTTGTTTTTCGCAATATACTGTTTTCGTCATTATCTAGAAACTTACCTTTTGGCACTTAGCCACTTATGAATGTTAAGTCTTCAATTACTCTACTACCTCCTCACAGTAATATTACTCTCTTACTTAGTACAAACATTTAATACTCTCCTCATTATCTTAAATATGAAACTTGATGTAATATATTGAAATTTAGTTTGCACCGTGCTAAAGCTCAGTTCATACGATAGAGTATCAGAACTTTTCATCATCTGGGGAATGTCTAATTCAATAGGGTTTGTGGCAAATATCGTGACACTAATTACATAAAATTATGGTCCAATATGCCAAATAAAATTAAGAATTTCAGTTCAAAAATTACTTTTTTAGAAATCACAGTTACTGGACACGCTAAGGCAGCTACAAATATTAATTTAACAATCCTGGGGCTGGTGAACTAATTAAAAAGTTAAATAAGACCAAAGCTAGGGGCACAGTTCATGAAATAAGTGACGTCTTAAGAACATCTGCGTTGTCGGCGAATTCGTTTTCACTCCAAAAACTAAAACTGATTTAGAAGAAAATGCCTCTAGTTAATCTGGTCAAAACTTATCACACTTTTAATGTCTACAATTTCGGCTCTTCCAAAGCGAACTAACTTTAGGATGGCTGTAGATTTTTCCTCTGGACCAAATCTTCTCGGGGAAGACCTACCGTGGCCATCTTCATCGTACGGGAGACAATATCAGAAGGGACGATTCAAAAATATCGTACAACAATTAAAATTTAGACGTGCAGTCCAAGGAGGTGTCAATGATCTCGGTGCATAGAGAATGCAGCTTCCAGAACACGCATACTCACAAAGCATAGAACCCAATAAGAAAACAAAATTAGAGTGAGGTAGTTTACATAAAAATTAAAAATTAAAATTATTGAATTTAAACATTATTGTCTAGGTGAGTTTTAAAAAATAAAAATAATTATGCTGTTTATAATTAGAGTCCAAATAGTAATAAAAAATCTCTATGTATACTCTATTTCATATAAGTTTGGGTAAATCTGACAGCAACTTATGGGCAATAATTTGTATTTTTTTTTTTTTTTTAATTTGTGTCACTACATACGACAAACTTTGCAGTACAAATGCTGAAATGGACATATCAGGTTCAATTTAGAGAAAATATGACTTGCAATATGCAAAAATCCTTAAAATTCTGAATATTATTTCCCATAAGTTGCCGTCAGATTTAGCCAAACTTATATGAAATTGAGTATATAAAAGAGAACAATGGCTGACTGACAGACCGACTGACTGACTGACATATCAAACTGCAGCCCAAACCACTGGACCTATAATGGTGAAATTTTTTGTATTAATTCTCCTCAGGTCGTATGTGAGCACTAAGAACGGATTCTTCGAAATGCGACCTCTAAGGGGGTGAAAAGGAGTGAAATGTGTTTCCGAAGAAACGTCGATAGAGCTCGAACCCGACAGCCTGTCGTCGTGATTTTTACATGGCTAGGACACACATAAAAATTTATATTAGTCAATTTAAGGATTTTTCGAATTTCAACATTTAAGGGGGTGAAAAGACCATAAATATGTTTCCGATTAACTATCGATATTTATCGAATCCTTCATGGTAGACAGTTGGTATTCACTTCAAAACGTTTCTTACGTAAATACCCAAATAGTAGTTTTAAGTTTTTTTTTATTTCGACCTCCAAGCAGTACAATGGGGCAAAATGTGTTTTTTTTATGATTGTCTATATCACCGAAACACAGTTGACTGTCGTCGTCAATTGGTTACGTATACAAATGTCTATGACAGGACTCCAAGACGTTTCGAAAATTCTTTAATTAAGGGGGGTGAAAATACGTGAAATGTGTTTTAGATTATTCCTCCATATTTATCGAACCATTCGAGATATCAAAGTGCTCTTTGCTTTAGATTGACGCTTTTGTAATACCCAACTACCATTAAAATATTTTTTCCGAATTCGGTCCCAAAAAGGTAAAAAATGGGTAAAATGTTTTTTTTTTTTTTCGATTCACAATCGATATATATATCCCATTGATTTTTATATGGTGACGTGATTTTTGTTTACGATTGATACTCAATCAAATACTTGAAAAGTAATTTCAGAAATTTTCGGAATTCCCCGCCTAGGCAAGTGAAAAGGGGTGAAAAGTGCTGAAATGTCTTTTTATTTTCTCGTCTAACCAGTTAAGTAGTCTAAAATGTGATGCAAGGCTATTTCGAAATTCAGTGTCTTCGGAGGTGAAAAGACCTGGAATGTGTTTTAGATTATTCTGATATATATATCGAACTCATCGAGATATTCTGTTTATTTTTGCTTCAGAACGATGATTACGTAAATGGCCGTAAAAAAGTTTTAAGATTTTACAAAATTCGAACTCTTAGTACTGTACAGGAGTGATATGAGATTGGTATTCAATCAATGATCGATTTTGCTGTGACTAAATGAGCTATCGTCGTTATTTTCACTTCACTTGGATACTTGAACCAATATTTAAGGTGTGAAATTAAGATTTTTCTGAATTCGACATCTAAAGGGGTTAAAAAGATCAGCCGATGATATTTTTCTAAAGGTGGTGTTCGCGTCAGAATAATGTTTACATAAATAGGCCCTAGCTAAAAAAAGTAATGAAGTTTTTTATAAGTTAACTTAATTAATTAGAAAATTTTGTTTGTGTACTTTCAAGGCAGACGATCCGAAAAGCAAGTACGACCAGCGAGAAATTAATTATACAAGAGTTTATTTCTACAACTCTATCGGGACGCGGTGTTGTACAACCTCTATGAGCCCAAGAAATTAATGTTTCATTTTTAAAAGTAATTTTCATGAATAATTTCGACGTTATGTGGCGCAATCGCTTGTAGCTCCGGCCTATTTTTCGGGAGGTTCTGGGCTCAAGTTCCTTTTCAAGGCTGTGCAAACCTGCAAGTCAACACACAAAAACTGCAAGACAGATTACATTAGTGCAATTTGGATGAAGTCGTTCAAAAGTGGTAAAAATGTTTTATGCAGTCAACTGTCCACTGAAGTTACTCGACAGCGTCATCCAACTTAAACCATTTCACTAACCTCAAGGTTGCGTTACCAAAATACGTTTATATTTCGGCGAAACATTATCCCGCCGATATTCCGTAATGCCACGTAACTTCAAGTGAAGGTTTTGAAAAACAAATCTGTTATTGAGGGGACTGTTACCAATGGTTGTGCTCGAGGTAAATCAGTCTTAATACCACGTAAACTACGTATTTCATTTGATTAACCTCTTGCAGTCTGTAACTACCTCACAACATCAACTTTTCTGTGACTATAAATGAGGCCCAGGCGAAATCGCTGTTAGTGGCAGAGACAAACTTAAGACTAGTTTTCGCGTGGACAGCTATAGCTACTTATTATCCTGCTGCAGAGTTAGTTCAACTAGCAGCTTTGTCATTCTAACGCTTGAAAACTGAACCACGGCCATAGAGGAACAGGTCTGGACACTTGAGTTGAAAATTGACCGCGTTATGACTGATTGGCGCCACTGGCACTCTGGGGTTGTTTTAACATTGCGTAAATGGGACTACAAGGAGCATGCACGTGTCGGAGCTGCTAGGAGAATTGTTAGTACGACCATATATATATTCAATGGTACGACGCTATGCTGCAATGTTAAAACAACCCTTAATTGCTAGTGGCGCTTTCAGTCATAACGGGGTCAACTCAACAGCATTGTTAGATAGGTTAGTGTCCAGACCTGTACTTCTACGACCGTGGACTGAACTACCTGTCTGGTATACATAGAGGTATCTGCTCTGAGTAATACAAGCGAGCAAAGCCATGGGCGTACTGCTAGTTATAATGTAAAGCATAAAACGGAAAATATAAAGAAGCAAAATATCCTGTAATTCCATTACACTGTACAACAAACAAAATTAAAATAATTT
Source organism: Medauroidea extradentata (assembly GCA_003012365.1). Lineage (NCBI taxonomy): Eukaryota > Metazoa > Arthropoda > Insecta > Phasmatodea > Phasmatidae > Medauroidea > Medauroidea extradentata. The sequence goes on from PNEQ01051321.1 coordinate 52,233, forward strand.
TGCACAAGAGTTTTAGTAGCAATTGACGATAAATTTGCCAATAAGACATAATTACGTAAAAACAGTTGCGTGCTGTGCTTCACAGATTCATTACAATATTAATTGATGGAATAAAATATTGTTCAAGGGCAGTTAGGAAACTGAAGACCGTGCTATAATTAAGTTCTCCCATGCTGTGTCCATTGGACACTGCGTACCGATTGGCTAAAATGATCACGTGACATTGTCCCTCGTGTCCTTCGCTGTATCTTTGTCCCATGTCCTGTCTTGTTCCATGTATATGGCCAATATTGATATATTTGTCTCTTCGTCCTATGTCCTTCGTTAAGTTAAAATCTGAAAAAGGATTTTTTTTAACAGTAAACGTCGCCAAAATTAGCGGTTATACATAAACATTCGTATTCATAATGTCTGTAGAGAACGTGGAAGGTAACGAGATAATTATTCAAAAATTAAAATAATTTTAAACAATAATAAACGCGAATAAGTTTAACGAACGTGACTAATTCACGAATATTTTTAAACAGCTTTTAAAAACAACCGCGAATCCTTTTTCATTAATCAATTTATTTACTTTCGGTTTCCGAATCCACGTAATAGATATATTATAAAATAATAAAAGAAGAACGAAAATTCGAAAACTTTGTGAGAATCAACGGCCAGACTGGCGACTGAAATATACCGCTGTTTTTTTCTTAGGCGGCCATACATATATTCTTTTTATCAATTTCAACTTCCAATATTACACACAACAGAGACTGTTTGGAGTTGTCATTGCTTTTACAGAGTACAAGTACATAAAGTAATAGTGATCCAGAGTAATGATAAAAATTTTAATACAAAGATAAATTAACTTACAAAAAATTAAAACAAAGCAATTGAAATAGCAAAAGACAATACACATACGTTAGACAGAGGCAGGTGTAGGAGACTGAAAATATTCACTCACATTGTAGAAGGCTTTCTTAATAAGATCTTGTTTTAAGTGTTCCTTGAAAGTTGACAGATTTTTAGTTTTAGAGATTTTTTTAAGGTCGTTAAGGAGTTTGGTTATTAGCATGCTGGCTGCAAAAGATGGGCCCTTTACAAACAATTTCGTCGGGTGGGGTTTAGAGTAAATGTCAGACTTAAGTCTCGTGTTGAGTAAGTGGACGTCTTTATTTAAGGGGAAGTTTATATTGGTTAATCCAAAAATTATTGTGAGATATATATATATATATATATATATATATATATATGTGTGTGTGTGTGTGTGTGTGTGTGTGTGTGTGTGTGTATATATATACACACACACACACATATGTGTGAGAACTTTTGAGCTGTTTAAAGTGGGGTTTACAGGAGTCTGCAGCTTTTATGTTACTTATGATACATATAATTCTTTTTGCATAATAAAGACACTTTTTCAATGATTTGATGTTGTACCCCAGAATAAAATTCCATAGCTGAGAATTGAGTTGACAGTAGCACAGTTCATTGCTCCTGCAGGTTTTCTTGAGTGTGTGAAAGACATAACATAAAGAGCTCAATCTGCTACATAGTGTTGTCGTGTGTATTTTCCATGTTAGATTGTTGTCAATTGTTAATCCAAGTAGTTTAGTGCTATTAGAAGTAGGAAAGATTTCACTGTTTAATTTGATGGGAGAGTCTGGGAGATGTTTGTTTGGGTGGGAGCTGTTTATAGTGAAAGATATAAGTGAGGATTTCAAAATGTTAAGGGTTAATTTATTGATTCTAAACCAACTGTTCATTTCTTATAAGGTAGTGTTAATGTTCAAATTAAATTGTTCCAAATTTTTTCCACACAGTATTATTGATGTGTCATCAGCAAACATTGTAGGTTAGCCAGTTGTTAGGTATTTAGGAAAATCATTTTAGTATATTAGAAATAATCTTGAGGGACGCCTATTTTTACATTTGTCATGTGGGACCTGTATTATATTAGGTGTTTTTTGTCATTATACTGGGAAATACAAACAAGCTGAGTTCTATTGGATAAGTACGAATTGAACATTTGTAGTGCTGTGTCTTTATTACCATAGCCTTTCATTTTGTGCAGTAGTATTTCATGGTCCACGCAATCGAAGGCTTTAGACAGGTCAGCAAATATTCCAGCAACAAAATATTTGTAATCCAGATCTTGCAGTACCTCATTTATAAAATTATACAAGGCCTGCTCAGTTGACATTTTTGGGAGGAAGCTAAATTGATTTGTTGAGATCAGGTTGTTACTCTTAAAATATCTAATCAGCTGATTGCATATTATTTTTTCCAAGATTTTGGAAAATACTGGTAAGATTGAAATAGGCATGTTATTACTCACTTCCATCGTAGTGTCCTTTTTGTACACAGGAATAACTTTTGAGCTTTTCAGTCTATCCGTAAAGATGCTTTTAGATAGACATTTATTGAAAATATTTGTTAGCGGGCCTTTGAAACTGTTTGCAAAGAATTTTATGACTTTTATAGGAATATCATCAAGCCCAGCTGTTTTCTTGTTTTTTAATCCCATGATAATAGCAGCCACTACATTTTCATTTACACAAACAAATGTAAAATCCTAACAGGTTGTTTTGGGAGTACATATTGAATGATGAGGTTTGGTATGAAATTTTGAAGAGGAAGCAAGTTTTAGTGCAACTGAAGTAAAATAATTATTGAAATGTTGGGCAATCATAGATTTGTTTGTGCTAACAGTATTATTATGTTTTAGCACGGTCGTAGAAGAACAGGTCTGGGCACTCGCCTATCCACCAATGTATTTTGCTTGACCCCCTTGTTGTTTGGCTGTAGTTCGTCAAGTTACCGAGAATGTTGTACTTTTTGGCGCTGCAGTTAGGGCGGTCGAACTCAAACTCCGCCCACTTTTTTCCATTGTTATCATTATAAAGTAAATTAAGATTGCTAGAGCCTTTACTTAAATTTATGAACGAAGGAAGTATATCATAAATTGATAAAAAAAATACGTTTCGAAAAATTGTTTATCTTAGTGGGAAGAAAGTGGGCGGAGTTTTGAGTCCGACCGCCAATAAAACACAATATTCTCGGTAACTTAGTGAACTGCAGCCAAACAACAAGGGGGTCAAGTTTCCAGGCGAGTGTCCAGACTTGTTCTTCTACGGCCGTGTGTTTTAGGGATATATCTTTAAAGAAGTTCTGATTTTTTATCTCTTTGTTTTTTATTTTCCACGTGTCTTTGGATTCGATTTTTGACTCTTTTATTATTTTGTCATTGTTTAATCTCTTTGCAGTAGTTATAAGTTTATCGTATATTCGTTTGTATTTTTTGTAAGCGACTATATCTATGTGTTTTGCCTAATATTAACTGTGTGCTTTAAGGTAATCAGTTTCTTCAGTGACACATATAGACCTTTCGTCATCCAAGGGGATTTCTTAGTTGTTGGCATTATCCTGGTTACTTTTTTGGGAAAAATATTTTTGAATTATAGCATAAATATATTGCTGTAAATGTTCCAACAAAGGGTTGGATCTGGTTCATTGTAAACTTTATACCATTTTACCATTAGTAATATATTATTCAGGGCTACCATATTGTCAGTTTCAATGTTTGAGGATGTATACTGCAACGTGTGTATATTAGTACCTAACAATGTTGTCTATACATTTGCTTCCCCGTTTGGAATGTCTGGTATCTTTTGTGATTGTAATGGCTAAGTTAAATAATATAAGAAGAACGAAAATTTGAAAACTTTGCGAGAATTAACTGCCAGACTGGCGACTGAAATATACCGCTTTTTTTTTGTCCGTCACCATGCTACCATTCGAATTTACGTACGCTCGAAGAAACCGTTAAATCAACGATTGAGTAGATCCGATCACGTGACGAATACTATCAAGTAGATTACACCTACTACGTTTTCGTAAACGTCTTAGTAGAATACCGGTAAGGTTGGCAACGCAGTATCGCTTGGAAGTCAGAGAGGATGGAGGGGAGGGTACTAGACGCCACCCCTAGCTGACGCGGCGCATTCTCCTGGTGAGAACGCGGCGTCTACGGGGAAGTATAAATATCGCGAGTGGCATAAGAAGATAGGAAGGAAGGATTTCGAGCGCCGTATAACTGGGGCGGACGGCGCAGCAGAAATAGACGCACACTCGCTCGCCATTTTGCAGCCTGCCGATGGCAATACGTCCGAAGCTACATCATCGGAAATGATGCTGCAACGTGTTGTAGTATCTTACTTTACCCGCTCCCTTTTTTTCAGGTTTATTTTCTGCGCGCTGTTAATAAAAAACAGCCCAATTTTACACTCACCGACGCGCCACCATTGCACAAGGCCAAAAAATACCAATATTTTTATTTGAGCGCTAATTTCTCAGCGCATCGTGATCATAACCTAGTTTTATAATCAGGAGCTTGTTTTCTCAAGGGGGTCACGGTTAGCGCAGTGGCTACAGCACTTGCCTCCTACCAAGGTGATCCGGGCTCGATCGACTCCGAGAGGGATCGGTCCCCGGTTTTTCGCACGTGGAAATCGTGACAATGTCTCTGGTGAATGGGTTTTCCCCGCCTTCTCATTCCAGCACTGATTCGTACTCAAATTATGTCACTCCCCGCCCACCAGCGCCAAAGACCTAGATGTTAACTGCTGGCCAAAAATCTCTTCAATTCATTGTTTTCTCAAAATTTAAGAACGAAAGGGACTTATTAAAAATTTTTTCTTGTTTTTCCTTGTCGGAAATCATACCCTCGTAGGAATGAACTAACTCAAGTGTACGTTTTTTGATTATTTTTAGCTATGTTGAGAGGCCAAAAAACCATATTTCTAACAAGCGTGCTGAATTTTTAAAATCACAGAAGTGTAATTTCAATTTTGTGTTCTTTACGTAGATAATCATAATATAAATAAGTTTAGCGGTTTCGCGTAGCAAGGAATAAGCAGGACACGCTATAACACCGTTCATGGGCCAGAAAGAGGACTTCTCCTATGTCATATTGTAACCAGTGATGGAGATAGGTAATGAAAATAAAAACTTAACTTAATTATTTTATATGTTTTGATTTGACCTATCAGTAGTTGACCAGAGTAAAGCAATGTTTTGTAATGAAAATTTTAAATTTGTGGCATTTGTTTGCAATATTCTACAATCTTCATTGTAAAATCATTTAAAATTAGATTCCACAACATACTACTAACATCCAGCTATAAGTACTACAGTTGACTAAAAAAAGAACCGCATTGCTGTTAACACTTATCTTTTTGAAGTTCTAATGAGCATAACAAATAGATTTTGTAAGAATTTAAAATACTCATTATGCAACTTAAAATGTTTTGATAAATCTTTTTCTGGGTTGTTTTTTAAGTCATAGGCACTCCATGAAAAATTCAATTGGAATTTGGCTCGTTAACTTTCAATAAGGGTTTAATGTGTAACCTTCTCGACATTGAATTTTAAACCACACATAAATCACACGACAAATTCACTTTAGACGTCATTACTGTGTGCTGACGTCTGGTATTATCAGTTCCAGATCAAAATGATGAAATTGTAAAATTTTGATACATGTGTGGCGATATTTAAAACATTAAAATTTAACAAATTTACCCTGATTATCTTTTGTTGTGTGATTCCAGTTTTACACTGTTTTTAAAACAAAACTGCTTGGTAAACTATCACGAAGTCAATAAAAAAATACTGGACGTGCAGAACATAGTTTGACCACTTGAACAGTCTACAACGAGGTCATTAGAGACAGAATGATCGGCTCTTACAGACAGGAAACTGGGAAGGAATCGGCCATGACGCATAGTCGGAAACGATCCCTACATTCACCTGGGTCTCGTTTAAATATCACCACCTGCTATTTGCACGCATACAGCGCTGCGCAAGTGCAGAGCAAGTAAAATTGGCCTTCTATAGCTTATGTATGCGTATTTAATTTCATTACCGCACAATCAGACGCAACGCAGGTTCAAATTTTGCGTTGCACCCACAAAATGATATATTTAATCGGCCCCCGAAGTCTAATTATTAAAGTTATATTCTCCTATTTTGACAAAAGAAAATTGTTAGGTTCGACGAAGTTTGCTTTGTATTTTAGATGTGTTTATTTAAGGATTTTTAATCGATTTCATGTTGATAATTTTGTCGTATACTAGCATTGGCGTAAGACTTATACAGCTATTAAAATCATGACATTCAGAATTTCGAAAAGAATAATTGGATCTAAAACCCAACTACAAGTACATGAATCGACGTTCGGCAGATTAGGGCCTATATGGCATCCACAGTTTTTTTTTTTTTACAAATAAACAATCAATCCTAGGAAATAACTAATGCCAACTTTGCTAGCAAATATTTTGTCACAATTACCCATTTCTGAATTGGTAGAACGTCAGTGTTTTGTACCTCTCGTTGCGTCGCAAGACAATGTGGTCTACGAAAACTTCAATTTGACAACATATTTGCTGTTGACAAATCTGTCATAGCCTATATTATCGTCCTTTTTAACATTTTCTCTAAATAATTTAAAAATGTCTGTAGACCTTACTTGTACACCACATACATTCTCTTACTGTTCGTCCCGCAATATTGATAATGCACTAGCTTCACAAATGTAGTGCTGGAATCACAATGGCGTGACAGACACGACGCGAATAACAAAAGATCAGCCAATTAGCATCGGGGTTTCTAAGACAGCACCTCAGCCTCAACGCTGCCTGGCTGATATTTTTCGTAATTCCCGTTGCGGCATTGTCATTCCAGTACAACGCGTGAAAGAAAGAAATTATGTGAAAATCATGTAGCTTGACTCAAAATTATAGACGCGCTCATTACTTTAAAAAAACGTATGAGCAGTAATTCTGTATAAATTACAACGATAATTAAGACGCATCTTAAATTAATTTACAGGCAGACGTATTTTTTTAAAATTATTTTGAAGTTAATGGAAGGTGAAACTTGCCCCTGCATTTTCTCGCACGTGATTATGCCTATGCTAATAACCTGATAACTAAATGTTGAACTTAATACAAACCATTCGCATCAAACCAATTCCTAATAAATAAGAAGAAGTAATAGTTAAAAAAAAAAACAACATAAAAAACTAACTTCACAGTCCCAATTTAATTTTAAATATGAAAATCTCCCCCAAATATTTATGTCTGCCGAAACATTTAATTCTCTTTCAGAAATACCGACAACAGTAAGGCAATTGTAGTTATAAACCCATACCAACTAGGTGTATTTTCGCGTTTGAATCGGCAATAGGCTGGTTACAAGTGTTTGCAGTGGAACATTTTCATTTACAAGCAAACGCGAACATTATTATTTGTTATCGAAATAGCTTGAGTCGGGCGGTAATTTCGCATTTTCTCTTCAAATTATTTTTTCACGTGCTAACGTGAACTACTTTGCATTACGCGCTAAATTACAAATCCAGGTCTGCCACAAACGGAAATTACCGAACAACAGCCTTTCCCTGTAAACGAACCTTGTAACCCTCCTCGCTACTCAGGTAGCCAAAAACTGTAAACGGCAAACATTTTTGCGATGCGTTTGCAAACACTACTGCTACCGGAGTCGTGAAAATGCTCTGGTCGTGAAAGGTGCTGCCAATTCAACCGCCAAAATATGCCTGCCTATTGTTTCACTTAATAATTTACAAACTGTTGCAGTTAAGGGGCTTCCCTTACCTACCATCAGCATCGTCCGGCACGATTTTTGCATGCGGAAATCCGGACCGACTCCAACAGGAATGACATTAGGATCGCCTTATGCGCTTCAAACGAATTGCAATTAGTTACGCCTATTATTTTACTGACGAACCCGTTTAAATCAAATTACATTTGTATATCTACGAAAAAACCGCACACTTCACACTATGTCACTAAAGTTTAAATATTCGTTACGTTAATTAGAAACATTATTATCGGGCCCCTCAAAATGACCAAAAATAGGGTTTCCAGACTGCCGTACACGGAAAAATGACAACCGGATTAAAAAAAAAACACAGCTATTGAAACAAGGTTATACTTAAAACTATGCTGCCCACAAATAAAATAATGTGGTCACCGCCTAAAGTAACAAAGGAAAAAGAATAATAGTAAAGCACTGCACGCCAGCTGAGTAGCTTGCACGGAGAGGCCATAATGTATTACACACGTCGGTTAGTGGCACCCTTACCGCTCCTGCCTCACACACACAAACACAGCCTATCTAGGGAGACCACTTAATATTCAAGGATTACGTACGTAGGTCGTAATCTAGCATGGGAACGGGGGTGGGGTTGCACGTCCAACCACAATAATACGTATTTTCATTTCGTCTCCTCCAATATTTACAGGTTGTTTCTTAACTTATATTACAAACTTTAGGACGTGATCCTTTACCACAAATGATGTATAGTTTCACAATGAAATGTTTGTCTACTGCATTTCGTAAAACAGAAATCAACACTTGGAAAATTTTATTTTAAATAGTATTATGGCAATACATTGGAAACGACGTGGAGTTAAATTTCTATTCTGAGCACAATATTTAGTGTTACTGAGATCTTTAACCTATCAAGAAGCCGCTCTTTAGAACACTCTCCTTCATGAAAATAACACCGTCACACTGATTGGAACTTCTGTGGCAAATATTCCACGTTAATTTTCTGAACAGTACATACCAAGAAACATAAAATGTCCTCTTTTTGAAAATCGTTATAATTCACCGTTTAGAAGAAATAAATCTAATAAATAATCAGATGCTGCAGTAGAATCGTTAGCACACGAATTTATGTGGCTATTTAAAGAAATCCACACATGAAACATACCAATGATGGTGTGTGATAGGCATGCCAGTGTATGGAGTTGCTTGAAAGAAATTTTTTTTGTAGTTTACTTGGTTGAAATATGTGACGTGGTTCTAAAGAACTGTAGCACAGGATGTACTTTTCTAAGTGCAAAATACATTTACAAGCGAACTGTGTGCGATTAAATTGCGGGTGTAGCAGTTTTTGCCAGGTATTGTGTATTGTTGGCACAGATAGACTAGAATGCATAGCAGTACGGCCGCGGCTTTGCTTGCTTGTATTACTCAGAGCAGATACCTCTTTGTACATCAGACAGTTAGAGATCAGTCATCAAGCGTTAGAATGACAAAGCTGCTAGTTGAGCTAACTCTGCAGCAGGATAAGTAGCTACAACTGTCCACGGGAAAAGGAGTCTTAAGGCTTCAGTCTACCCCTTGTGTACCAGGTGAAAAACAGTCATTTGGCTAACCATTTTACCATAAATGTACTGTAAATACGACGACCAAACTTTGCCAGATACATCTTAAGACATAGTTTATCCTATGCTGAAACTCAAAATTTTCAATTTGTTTACTATTATCTTAGATTTTGATAGTGAAACCACCTCAATTTT
>PNEQ01051322.1:0-33311 GCA_003012365.1 Medauroidea extradentata
ATGTTTCCTATTATACATTGTTTCACTTTTTGTCATGTTTAAACTTCATAACATCTTCAGTACTTATTGTAAACATTTCACTGTGTTCTCAAATGTTGTAGTTGTATGATAATGTGTCTTTCAGGACTTAGTTTTTCAATAGAGGTGAAAAAATTACAGATGTGTCCTTAAGTGCGGACTCTTGCCCCATATTACCCTACAGCTGTCTTCATCAGGTAGAAAAAAGGATTAGCATCCGGTTCTGCCTTCAACCTGATGATGACAGCTGTAACTTCTGCCGAAACATTGTCGAAGAAATAGCATACAATGTGGCTCAATGCCAAAATCCAAGAACATGCTTTTAGGGATATTTGTCTTATTTAGAAAAAATTATAAATTACGTCTGTGGAAATCATCTTGGGCACCATCTGTTAAATCCGTTCCTTTGTCGTTTTTCACTGCCTCGCTATGATGAAATGAAACAAATATAAAAATAGCAACTAATCAAAATGTCCGAAAAGGTTTGCAGTTAAATTGTGATTCAGCGTGTGATGTTACGTGTTGTTATTAACATGGAAACAAACCCGCCTTCAAACATTACGTTTTTATGAAACAAAATATATGTGGCCACCTTCTTACAGCAAAAAATACTTTGCCGCCCGGTGTTGTGAACATTTCGTGTTGTCTTTTCTGCACGGTTCGTCGTAAGAAACAAAAAAGGTCATCTAATTCCAAGCGCTTAGAATCCACCGTTGAAAATGAAAATGCACGAATTATGTTGCTGTGGCAAGAACACAACCCCTGGTACGTAGGCAAGTTTCCAGACGTTTGGCGATTTGTTTCGAAGCTACTTGGTAGAGTCACGTTACCATCTTTTTTTCCTTCTTATTTTACGAGTAGAGTTCTTTTCCAGTCAGTGTGCAGTTAACATTAATCCTTCAACACGTAATGGTAGGTGGTGCACACAGAATAGAGGTTCAAATGTTTAGCGTGAGAAAATGTCTTATCAATTGACATGTCGATTCATTTGTTTGACCGTAGCGTGTAGGTGAAACACGATTTAGCGAAAATATCCTGAGTTATTTGAATATCTGATTTCAAAAAAAGTTCTGATTTCTTACAAATTTGAAATGTTTACACACAAAATCCGTGATTTGTAAAAACAATTATTTAATATATATATATATATATTAAGAATCACAAATGAATATTGATTTAGATTCAGACAATTCCTGAGGAAACCTAAAAATGTGTTCTGACACAATTTATTTTCTTTTGACTAGTTAATTTTCCAATCACACCAGACTTGGGCACGCGTATTCAGAGATCACTGATGTACAGTAACCAAACATTTGTCTTTGTCTTTTGTTTTTCAATATACATAATTCTGCAAAATTTGTTTGTATTTAAAGGCGTTTAATGAATCCCGCAAATAAAAATGTGGGAGATATCATTTATTGTGGGCTTACCAACGTTGTCATATTTGTTTAACTCTTTCGAGTTAAATGTGGTATTTTACTTAACTATGCAGGTACTTTCAAGTTACTATTTTACATACAAATATAAGCTTACAGAGAAAATATTGCCAAACTTGTAGGTTTAAGTATTTGGGATTTAAATTATTGAAGGTCTCATCAGAATGTGTTTACGCATATGAGGCTATAAATAAACGCTCAAGGCCGACACTAAAAGACTGGGCATCTCGTGTACCGGACTATAGCAATTAAAAGCGGTTTGGCGGCGACGTGAAGAGCGAACGGCAGCGGGGGCGGACCCGGAAACAATTCTAGCAGGCCGACGGCCGGGAAGCCATCAGTGTTAGCTTCGGAGCTACGCATTCAATTAGCGGAAAAGTCAGTGGGAGGGCTTGCCTGGGATAAGTCCCTTGCTCAGCAGCCTGGGCGATCTCCGTTTTAATTAGCGCCTGCAGCGTGGCTGTCGCAGCCACGTGACCTCTTCGCCCCGTCTGTGATTGGCGCACTGCGTCACTGCTCGGCAAGAAACGTCCGTCCCTCGAGCCCTGCCACAGCAACGTGATCACTTCTAGCTGGCAGAAGTGCTGCTTGGTCAGGCTTGGACATCTGACGACGCTAGCCACAAGGTCTGGCGAATAGTCGTAGCCTCTGTGAAATACAAATTGCTACTTTGGTGCTATTACTGTGAGGGCTATATAAAATATGAGTAACATTACATTCATAACGATTAACTAGTACTATAACTTATACAATTAACGGCAGGACACAGAAAAAAAATGTTTGGCACACGAGGGTTTAGTCCAGTTAATTAGGCTATACATTATTTTAGAACAAAAGAGTAAATATTTGAAACGTTTTATATATTATTCCATTAACTTATATATTGGTAGTTAATATACATATTTGTATAGCTATGTACAAACTTACATAGGCAAATTAAACTAAATAAATATTTTTAATGAAAAATGTGTTCGTGCAACTACTGAAATACAGAATTCAGCTACGTCTGTTATTTAAAAAAAAGAATAATCCGTGATAACGTAAATATATAAGAATTTTGCTAACACCAATTTCGTCCAATAAAACTTACTAATTTAATTTTCAATACTAATAAATATCGATTATTTATTTTTTTTGGAATGCCAGTGAGTTCAAAATATGTACAACTCGAGTGATATAATAAATCCAGTGTAAGAATTGTTGTTGTTTGCAAAATTGCTTAGGTGAATCAGTTATTTGAACCAGGTATACTAATGGTTTAGTATAATATTTACGTATAAGGTGTACATATACTTGTATCAATAACAGTAATGCTCTTAGGTACGCGCAACGTACAAGTCTTAACATAATTTTCTATGCTTTACTAATTCTTTCAAATGAAATTAAAATATTCATTTTCATGTTTAACAGCCTTTTTGCGTTCCTCCCGGCGAGACCATGTTACTTAATATTAATCAGAGCCAGGGTAATACTATGTACGCAAATAAAATAATACAGTTCTCAGCAAGCCAAATCATGCACAACACATCGCGTAGCAATATTAATATGAATTCATATAATTCTAGTATAGCTAGAAAACCTTTAAAACTAGAGCTTCTACATAACAAATGTCTTCAACACAAATTTATTTCAAATTCCCTTTTGCAAAGTATGAGCATAGATCCATACGTAAGTTTGATTGCCTCTTTTGATGATGGCATTCTGACTCACTCCAGCGAAGTCTACTGAATAAAAGTGCTGAGCGTTTCAACTATTTTGATACTTAGGGAATTAAAAACTAACTATGGAAAATATATCTCTACACCAATCAATAATCCAATCCACGTTGTCTGATATATTTTTCTGGCCCAGAGAAAATAATTGTACACTCAGCTAAAGCTTCCTCGTTACTCTAAGCTGCACCTTGATATAACACTAATAAACTGAATATGTCACAATATTAATGCAAGAAATTCTGGAAAACAACTTAATTAGCCCTTGAAATTGGGGTTCGCAGAATATACTGAACATTATCTGTCAGTGAAATAAAATATAAAATGTGACATCTGAAACTATTCTTGAGTTAAGTACAAAATTGTTATCAACTGCAACTTTTAATAAAATTAAATACAGTAAAAATTAATGGTTGCATCAAATGTTAATTTGAATAATTTAGCTGCCACATAAAACATTTGTAGACGTAGTTACTGACTAATTAAATACAACTAAATATGGGATGGGATGGGTATGCCAGAATAAAATATGAAGATATTATAGATACAAAAATTTGGCTGACTTACTAAAACAAGTACACCGAAAAATAATTACACCTATGTATAATTCACAAAAAGTATACATACATTATGTAATTAATGCTTACAATAAATAATGTTTAACATAAAGTGTGCGTATATATATATGTATATATATATATATATATATATATATATATATATATATATATATATATACATATGTACAAGTAATTCACGTGTACGGATATAACAACATTACTCCAAAGAAATTGTGACACTTTGCGCGAGTTCTTTTATGATCAGAACATTTTGTTTTAAAACATCTGTGATTCTAAAACTGTTTTGAAGGAAACATTGACCGGAAAAAAATAAAAAAAAGCCTATAGTAATTTTTATTAATTAACGTAGTCAGATGCGTGCACATTCTAACACAACAATAAATTTCTACCTCCAAAGTTAACGGCGATATAAATAGTCATATTTTGATAAACTGAAATTAAATTGTTTGTTTGAATGCATTACAAATTACCACACGTAATTGCCGAGAAGATGATCAGAATAACGAATCGACAAAAACAATTAACAGGAGACTGCCTCGACGGTAACTTAGAATTTCCATCTTCTGCAAATTAAGCGCAGCAGTTAAGAGGTCTCTTCCTTCTTTTCTGCATGCTATTTTAACATCCATTTATTTTCTAACTTCGTATATTCCGGCACTTTTTCTTGAGGACGCGAATCCCAACCCTCAGTGTTAACATTTGACCTTTATCATGCAAATTACAAATGTGCAGTTTTTTTTTTTTTTTTTTTTTCAAAATAGAGTTTGAATAGAAGTAGTTAAAGGTTAAAATTTTCCGTCAACTGTCAAGCACAGAAGACTATAGACTATGGTTACCATTATTGTTTAAACGTACCAACATCAACATAAGATAAAACATAAATTTTTAAAAGAGATCATGAAGAGATCATTACCGTGCATAGACAACTTACAAATTGTTTCGTTTTTTATGTATACCCTTCAATTTTTGGAAACACTTGAACTATATTTTCGTTTACTGTTTGGTACCAAGTATGATTTATAAATGACCGATATTTGTACATGAAACTTTGTATTAAAAACCGTGTAAGTACCGAAAAAAATCTAAATTCAGTGCAGTAATACTACTACATTGAAATTGTGAGGTAACATTTTTTCGCGGTAACGTGTTATTATTATGTTCTAGTAATGTTACTCTTTAGTTACTGTTCAAATGGGCACCAAAATAAATTGTAAACTACAAGGAATTAAAATATATATATTGAAATAATTGAGAACGTTTTCAAATCAGAATGTAAATTAAAATATAAGTTCCAGTTGGTTGATTGTCTGAGTAAGTCTACGTATAAAAACATTTCTGAGCTTGGAACTGGCTTTAGTCAAACGTGTTTGTTCTTTATGAATATGTATTTAAGGGTTTATATAAAATTACTTACATTGAACGCGCGTAGTTAAGGCTAAACTAAACAAAATTAGTTTTCCAACAAACCAAGAAATGTTTCTGAAACTACAAAACATAAAAAATTAATGTTGCTTATTGCAGTAACTATAAAAAAAAGAGATATATATTACTATAATAATTTACCCACAGTCATACTCACATTCATGTCAATGCGCACAGGTGACATCATCCACTGATTACATTGCATTATCTAAACAAGTTTCCAAATTAAAAAAAAAATTGCGTTTTGGCTGAGACAGTTTTTGTTTTACAGGTTTCTCCAGGATGTTTCAGGCGCGCGCTGCAGAAACTGCTATAGATCTGGAATAAGCACTGGGGCAATACCAGAGTGGTTTTTGATCGGGTAACACTGTCACGACGGAAGATACGTTCAAATTAGTTAGCTGAATGGGAAGAAGATTAAGAAATCATGACCTTTCTTAAAATGAACTGACTATCTCAATTTTCAAGTCGCTGCCATGACTGATTTTTAAAATGACATGAAATATAATTACGTAATTTAAGACAAAAATTGTAACGTACGCATGCGTTTTGAATCTTCTGCAGCCTGTTCGCCTGCTCGTCAGTAAGGTCGCGGTAAAGTACACCACACTAGTCGAACATTGCAAAACTAGAACTAGGGCCTACCAACTTTTCCGTAAGAGCTGAGTTTAAGTTACAGAAATTTTTAGGCTTATATCTAAATCAGATTATGTGAAGATTGTTTTCAGAATGTATTTACTTTTAAATGTATTAAAAATTGAAAAGTGCGGGCTAACTATAGTTCACTCACTCTAAACCTAACGTTTATACTCATATCAGGTATACGTCTGGTTGTGTTATGACTTGGTATTCCAATTGGAACGACACACGCCAGTGTGAATACTATTATAAAGCGAGTATAAGACTATAGGAAATGGTTTGCCTTTTTTTTTTCTTTGTTTGCGGTCAGATTAGAAAACAGGGCAACGTTGCCGCTGAAGAACAACATTAAATGTACCAACATTACAATCTTCAGTTTCGTTTAGCAAAATTAACGAAACGTAAACACGTTTCTTTAGTTACATATGAAATAATTTGGTTTTTCCCACGGTCGTAGAAGAACAGGTCAGGACACTCGCCTATCTAACAAAGTATTTTGCTCGACTCCCTTGTTGTTTGGCTATAGTTCGTCAAGTTACCGAGAATGTTGTACTTTTTGGCGCTGTTTTCCGGGCGGTCGGACTCAAACTCCGTTCACTTTTTTCCGCTGTTAAATTTATAAAGTAAATAAAGATTGCTGGAGCCTTTCCTTAAATTTGTGAACGAAGAAAGTATTTCATAAATTGATAAAAAATACGTTTTGATAAATTGTTTATCTTAATGGAAAGGAAGTGGGCGGAGTTTAGTCCAACCGCCGTAACATCAGCGCCAATAAAACACAATATTCTCGGCAACTTGGTGAACTACAGCCAAACAACAAGGAGGTCAAGTTTCCAGGCGAGTGTCCAGACCTGTTCTTCTACGGCCGTGGTTTTTCCTGAGTAACTAAGCAAAACTGAAGGACTAAAGAGTAGGGACAGAATATGACGCATAAACCGGATTATTATACTATTTGAACAGTCTACGTTTACACAGACATATTATGTGTGTAACCGTGTAGGCCTCGGTTGACGCAGTGGCTGGAGCACTCGCCTCTCACCAAGGCGGACCGGGTTTTATTCCTAGCGGGGTCGGTCCTCGGATTTTCGCATGTAGCACGGCCGTAGAAGAACAGGTCTGGACACTCGCCTGGAAACTTGACCCCCTTGTTGTTTGGCTGTAGTTCACCAAGTTACCGAGAATATTGTGTTTTATTGGCGCTGATGTTACGGCGGTCGGACTAAACTCCGCCCACTTCCTTTCCGCTATGATAAACAATTTATCAAAACGTATTTTTATCAATTTATGAAATACTTTCTTCGCTCACAAATTTAAGAAAAGGCTCCAGCAATCTTTATTTACTTTGTAAATTTAACAGCGGAAAAAAGTGAACGGATTTTGAGTCCGACCGCCCGGATTACAGCGCCAAAAAGTACGACATTCTCGGTAACTTGACGAACTACAGCCAAACAACAAGGGGGTCAAGCAAAATACATTGTTAGATAGGCGAGTGTCCAGACCTGTTCTTCTACGACCGTCGCATGTAGGAATCGTACTGGACGATGCCGCTGGTAGGCGGATACACGGGATCTCCCGTTTCCCCCGCCTCACATTCCGGCGCTGTTCCACACTCACGTCATGCCACTCCTCACCAGCGCTTAGTGTTGACCAAAATATATTCAATCAATTCTACACGTAACCACCCGGTCCACGACATAAATAAAACTCTCACCGGAAATTTTATTTTTACTTTCGTTTGAATTTTCCAAATCAGATTAAACATTTTGCGAAATTGGTAAAACAGCAAGGTACGAAGTTTTCTATTTGTGGCACATTTCAGTATTACGTATTAAAGATAATTTTCTTTTAATGTACGCCTACTTAGCTCGATATATCTGATTTATACCTAATAACCATTATGCATTATGGCATGAATCAACTATTATACTAATTTATAATAGTGTTACATAATTTATTTTCTGAACCAAGTCCATAAGCACAAAACTCGTGTGGAGTTATCAGTCGTGTAGTAACACGACGGATAATTATTTTGTGGACATATTTATTTTCAAAAATAAAGACTTTTTCAGACTTCATAATATATTGTTTTATTTATAAAGCCACCAAGAGTTCTTTAATAAGACTCCTAAACATACACACACATATATGTAACTTTAATGTTTTTGGATACGTTAATCCGGATAATATCCAGCCAAAGATAATAACATGACTTTAATTTTAATCTTAAATTTGCGATCTCATAAAAAAATGTATCAATGTGTTACTTTCAGTTAGAAAATAATTCCGTTTGCTTGATCGTAGTAGTGCATCTCTCAAAATCTAGAGCTATGTAACGAACTGGTAGATCTGGCAGACTGTGTAACTTATCGTAAGAACAGCGAGAAAACAAGTTTACCCAGGGGATCTATCATTAGATCGTGAGATAGGGCAGAAGAGCATGAGAGCATCAACAGTCAACAATGAAGGGTCTACGTAGTAAACAAAGCTGGCCTGTTAGTTAAACACCGTGACGCTGGCACACAGAGGAGTGAGGGTACACACGCCGTGCAGAATGATGTGAAAACGACGACACTGAAATGTGTTAACGTGTGGCGGTAGCAGACTAGAGAATCCTCTGACACAGTGAAACAGCACTCGGACAAAGGCACGCTGTCTGCTAACATAAAGCCTAGTGTTGGCGGCTGAGGTGGGAACGCTACGACTGTAAAAGTGAACCAAACAAATTGAGAGAAAGTAATTGCTATTAAAGAATAACGACAGGTATCTTGATAAACGTTACACACCATACTTCCTATATAAAAAAGAAAATGAAAAATTACGTTACCAACATTACCGATGATCAAACATTCCTTAAGGTGGATGCAAATCAACCCAAAAAACTAAAACCTATCCCTTTACTGTATAATAAATTACAAAAAAAAAAAAAACACATTAAAATATATTTATGCAATGCTTTATTCTGACGTGATGACCCTAACACAATGAACACTAACTAAATTAATTGTTTTTACTGTAGAGTTTATGAATATTAATTTTAGTTAAAATCTGTGTGATAGTTCACAAAATAAAGGTATAAAAATTATGTCTTCAGATGTTTTGTGTACACAATTACACGCCGCATAAACAACTTTAGAAGGCACGTTACTGTACTTAATGCTAATAGTGTACCGAATGTAAATTATTTCGGTAGTGTTCCGCAGAGTTCACATGTAATAAAACAGATAAAATAGCCTTCACTTTCAAAACTGACATGATATAAAATATAAAAACTGAAGTCCACGTACTAGTTACTGTACTTGAATCAAAAGTTCGTTTTGAAGTTTCATGTGATCAAATAATATAAAAATTGCCACAATTTTTAATATTCTCAAAAATATATTAATAAAATATCTAGTAAAAAGTCAGTTCACGACGTACTATTTGCGTTCATAATTCGACACAATTCTGTCAAATTATTAATTTTTATGTCTCGTGTGCTTGAAAAATGTTAAAATGGCCACCTTTGTAATCATATCGACAGGGCATGCATGACCTAAATACATGAAACCTTATTAAGAACCATACGCTTATAGAGTTTGACGAAATTTAGAGAAATGGTTCTTCAGATGTCTCTATGAGCAAAAAAGTTCAACAAGTGCCATTTTGAAAATTTGGACATGCTATGACGAAAGTATATAAATTCAAGTCAACTCACCAAGTACGTAGCGTACTGTGTGTGCACCAACATTTAAATTCGGTCTGCATGATTCGAAGTTTTTAGGAAAATGATGGACACACAGACACACATGATGACACACATACATACGCACAAACAGGAAGGTGTTCTCATAAACCTATCTTATTCTTCGGAAAGTAGATGATAAAGATAACCTCGTAGACCGTGAAGTAGTTCCCAAACTTCATTACCAATGGCGATATGTGTAGCCGTAACAATTTTTATCTGATTGTTTATTCTCTTGGAGAAGTAATATTCATCTGCTTCCATTGTTATTTTTACGTTCCCCCTAGCGGGAAAACTTCAACGTACAAAACTTTACATTATTTGGCTAGCTAAAGATAGTAGACTCGATTGGCTCTAGCTCTTATGTTAAATTTTCACATATTCTGTTTGTTAAAGTATGATAGTGGTTATCCATTCAACATTGCGTACACGTTTTATTGTCACAAAGCAACAATGGACAGGAGTGATTATTACAGGGGAGATTTTCAGTTATTATATTTGAATAATACTGACATTAATATGATACAGATGCGTTTTGCAATTTTCGTGCCTACATAAATATTCTATTTCCGATTTCCTGAGGTCTTAATCTCTATACATGACGTATTACCAAAAAATATATATACATAAATACACTACAAGACTGTAAATTTAAAAGTTTACAGGTCTTAATAAAGTTGACCGTCTAAACGGAGATATTGGTGCAAACGTTTTAGAGACGAGACACGCTTGGGCATTAAATATGCCCAGAGAAGATAATTTTAAAATAGGAACGGTGTAACGCAAATTATAAATTTAAACAACGGGCGATAACGTGCATTAAGAAAGGAGAACTCATAAAAAGGTTTTTGGATTTTGAGACAAATTTTAAGGAATAATTAATTGCTAAATTTATCACATGCCAAACTGTTGTATTTAGTTACATTTAATATTACAATTTCATTTAAAACAATTCTATTTGACTTCCATTGAATAACTTTCTGTACAAAATGTAAACAACTATTAAAGATTTTTATTCAAATCTGCTTATGCAATAATTACTAAATTAATTTCTAAAGTAAGTTTGCTTTGGTAAATACCCATTTACACTCTAGTAACATATGTGTATCTGACATTAAATTACCTCGTGAATTTTCTGAAAAATCCGACAATCTCTACGATACACGCGCGGCCAGCATTCTTAGCGTTTTTCTCTCGTGATACCTGAAACGGAGATGAAATGTTCTCTGTATATAGGTCACCCGCTCTTTATAATCCCCACCAGGCTTGGATTAGTGGAGCAGGGGTTGGGAAAATGGATTTTTTTTTTTTTTTACTTCCTGCATCTTGGATACATGATCCCACGCGTCGCCACACTCCGTGGTAAAACTAAAATGAGTCTCGCTTGTCTGGAGTTCGCTTCATGTAGTAAGGAAAGGAAGAGCTAAGGACGCCGCTATGCTCATATCAAGTCTCTTCTTGTCTCTATTGTTTCGTATAAACATTTGACACTATTACATAAGAACCAATTTTCTAAATTATATCTTCTTATCACTCAAGATTCAGACCAGATGTTCGTTGCGACATATTGATCTGTCCATTACATATTTTGGGTCTGCTGAGGTTTCTTCCTATGTTTGCCTATTTCCGCTATTCCAAGTCTGTTGTACTTCGACTTTACGGATGTGTTATGCAAAGAATTCTATTCGTGACAATCACTGTGTATGCCAGTTATATATATATATATATATATATATATATATATATATATATATATATATATATCCCCTTGCCGCGCTACGAACACTGCACAGAGATAGTTAAGTGGTGGGGTTGCCATCTCACTGCTTTCAAATTAGCATAATTTTACGAGATTTTCTCCCTAGACGGACTGCTTTAACTTTAACTCTGAGGTCTGTCCTTCATATTGAAGAAAGAAAACAATCATCATGGGATAGAAGAATATTGTAGATTAAAAAAGATCATTAATTTTATAAAGTGTAATACATGAACGGAATTACTCCCTAGACACCGCAACCTAACAGCGTCGAGGCTGAACGGTATAAGGAGTCGAGAGTGATCAATTTAGGACCGTTGAAAGTGATATGGCACAAGTATGTGGCACTATTGTAACACCAGCAAGAAAGTTTCTCCTGTTTTATCCAGGCTTGGGGACGCCATTGTCTTCAAACAGACTTGCCGGAGTTTCCAAATTAACAAATCAGAATTTTTTGCAACTTAATACTATTGAATCATTGACATTATCACGATAGTTTTATTATTTGTGATAAGTACAGCTTTAATGTTTCACCCGTCTCTTCTATGCGTTGCCAGTTCGTTCCAATATTCTGTTAGTCAACTGCCGATCCGAGC
The DNA here is from genome assembly GCA_003012365.1 of Medauroidea extradentata. Taxonomy (NCBI): domain Eukaryota; kingdom Metazoa; phylum Arthropoda; class Insecta; order Phasmatodea; family Phasmatidae; genus Medauroidea; species Medauroidea extradentata. The sequence continues at coordinate 11,882 of PNEQ01051322.1, forward strand.
CTTAATGAAGTTGTTTTGGTTCCTGACCCGAAAGTGAACCAAGTCATTTTCAATTCCTTCGATCGATAACATTTTAAATTCTACTCGCATGCGCGATATTATGGCGCAAATTCTGTTATTTCCAGTTTGTGTTTATTTTTTCTTTGTTCAAATTTTATGTAATATATATAATATATGTAAATTTTCCAGGCGCTATCCGTATGTGCTTACACACAGGCCCACTCTCTGTGAGGGTGCTTCTGGTGGCCATTTCCAGTGTTCTTTTGTTACGTTTTTGGTCTATTTCATTGGTTTAGTTCTCATGTAGTCACGGGAATAAAATACGCGCGTAGTCTACAGGGATATCTTTTTTGCGTACTGTTTTTTTTTTTTTTTTTTTTCAATTCTATTTCCTCTTTTTCTGTCACGATTAAATTAATTCGGCTTAGTTTATGCTACTAAAGATTAAAGTAAGTTTAAATTTATGTAATGCAATTTAAATTGCCAACAATTTCTTTGCGCTAAATGAACGAAAGAATTTGTTGGGTTATAAAAGTACAGTAAATATGACTACGTGCCGCTGCAAAATTTTTCGAGGCAGTAAGTACAAGCTCTCTTCTAGGCGCTAGTATTAATGTGACTTCTTCGATATATTTCCATTTGTGAGTGAGGGGGATTCAAATTCGATAGAGAGATAGCTACCTAAAGGCGTCGTCAGCCGCATTTTGCAATGCAGTATTGTGTCTGCGCGCATGCCCCGTGACTACCGTGCAGATCTTCACTGTTTGTAGTTTCTTGTGTTTCCTCAAACGGCGAATTTCTAACTTTATTTCTTGAAAGTGCGATGTATAATCCAACGCATGTTTGTATTTTTTTTTTTTTTAATACGGTTAATATTTTATCACTTACAGGTGTCTGAAATAGCAATGGTTACTAATTTTTAAGAAAACTGAAATTCTAATTTATAATATGCTCACTTTTGTATTGCGTATGTTCTTGTCGTCGATAAACAAATATACATCCAAGTTAAGTCAACTTGTAAAAATTTAATAATCGTAACTCGCAGCAAAACATTTCAACTGTTGACTGTGGATACTTGTGTATGCGCGTTGTTCTGCCCTTTCGGCAGTTCTTCGGTTTTCAAATGCCTACTTTTTTACAATGCAGCATTATTACATTTTGCAATATTATATACTTTATAGATATTTATTTTCTCTCTACTGTTTTTTGTCTTCAAGATTTCACAAATTTCGGGTCTCTCTTTGCTCTTATTGGTGAGTATATTGCAGCAAGAAATTCTAGTTTCAATCTGGTTTGTATAAGTGTACACGTTCTCATTTTCCTTTCCGGGCGTTCCCGATTCTTGAAATTTATTTTGATACTTTGTCCCGTCAAACGTCCGTAGTTCGTTGTTTTTCCTGGCCTGCAAAGTTAACATCGCCTTTCTTGAAAAATCATATAAATGCGGTAAGTTGTGACTCTAGATCTAGAAGCCGTTCAAAGCTTCCTAATTTATTTATATATTTTTTTGGAGAAGACGATCACAGCAAATGCACCACGAAGCTGATTAAAAATCACTGTGTTTCATTAACTGCTTTTTTTTTTTCAGAGGAAAAATACGTGCGCATAAAGAGGTGCTGCCTTGAGTTCTCTACTTTGTCCTTTCTTAGCCAATATCTTCAAGGACTTCAAGAAAAAGAAATCAGCATTAGCAAACCCGAAGTGCTGATACAAGTATGTCAGTGCCACATTCACCATCTGGAGCCAAGGAAAACTAAATGGTGCCAGAGTTATTAGGACACCTGAACAACATCCATCCAGATATCCAATTCATGAGGGCAACAGGAAAGGATGGAAAATTCCCTACCCTGGAGGTCTTGGTCACAAGGAAAGAGAAAACTCACATGGGTCACAAGATATATCGAAAGCTATCTCATACTGACAGGTACCTAACAGGCCACTTCACTCCACCCTCCATCACAGAAGATAACATTTATTTCAACTTTAATAAACAGAGCAAGGAACATCTACGAGGAGGCACCCATTGAAGAATAAATGAAACCCATATCAAAGGCCCTTCGAGCTAACGGCTATAAAATAAAAACATCCAACCCTATGAAACCATTATAAAGTAAAAAATAATCACCGAACAAATTCTAATAACGCTGTAAAACCAAACATAAAAGGAGTCTCCAAACCAACTGTCTCCTCTTACCCGAAAGTACAAATCTACATATTAATGACCCCTATCAACAATATTGATAACTCTATATCATCACTTACGTACAAGACTCAACAGATATCTCTTTAGTTAAATGCAAGATTCCAGCAGAGTAGTTTCCAGTTGTATACCAAAATTTCCTGTCCGTGCGGAAAAGTATAAATTAGTCAAACTAGTAAAACAATTATAACCGGAGCAAACGAACAAATCAGTTACCAACATAAGGAAAATCCTCGGGCAACCATAAAATAACACTTGGTTGAAAACAAGCTTAATATCAAATTTCCCACAGTATTGTTGCCAACACTCCTTATTTTAAGAAATAATACATACGGTAAGTGACAGAAACTCCCTAACATCCATACAACATTTATAGAGAAGATGATTTCAAACTGAACAATGTTTCGGCATCTCTTTTAGAAATCACAAAACTCAACCACATCGAAGGACAGCAGCGTGCTCGTTTTGAATAGCCAAATGTTTCAACCAACCAAAATGTAAACGGCCAGGGGTTTGCCGAATGCCGTAACCATTCATAATAAGGGCCGCCATGAATTGGTTGACAGTCCTCGCCATTCGGAGAACACTATGACACAACCCAATATGCTATATATAACAGCGGGACAGGCGATCTCGTAGAGGCTCAGAAGGTAAGAGTTATTGTTGCTGCTACTTCACCACGAAGATTGGGGCGGCAATGTCTTACTAAACATCAATAAAAAACGACAGTGACGCAACTACAACTCAGAAAAAAATATCAAACATTGTAATAACTTGAAAACCATCGCTATATCGAATTTACGCTGAACATTTAACACTTATTGGAAAACTACTTGGGAAAGGATTTTTACTCTACACATTTTCATTACTAAAAGAACTTGTTCGAGCAATGTACATTTAGTCTATTCACTCTCATAGCAAGTGACTATGATAGATGAAAAATAAATGCTAAAGCGTGCGAAAATTTTATAGTAATAAGTGCAAAATTTAAACATTTTGGTATAGCAAAACCAAATAGACGTACAAAATTAAAAAATAATATCAATTTTACTAAAGTTTTCTAAACTACAGCCTACGTAATGTTTAATGTACTAAATTTTCCTTCTGTACATTACAGTAATTATGGAGTACTTAAACTTAACAATCAGTTAAAGTGAAATAATTCTTCGCTTTCGATAATGACTATTAACACGTGAAATAATTTTCAAACATCATTATTGAAGCGGAGGATGGTTGGATTATTAAAGCAACAAAACAGGCACTTCTATTAAAAACTACTTAAATATACTCTCCGTAGCATAGTTGGAAAATACAGTGGACTCTTGTTAACACGGTGCTTGCAGCTGTAGTAAGTTAAACCAGGAATTAACACCTCTAAAGAATGCTTAGCATAGCTATCGGGTACTTCAGTTGTAAAACACAATGTCAACAACGAATGTTTCTGCTTGTGGGATAGTCAGCAGCACCCGACAATAGTAGTAATGAATGTAATATAGAATGTTCTCACAATGATACTTGACAGCTTCTGACACCTCTACTTGTAAAGTTCCTTCCCTGTCATGTTAAAGGGAGCGGAACGCAGAATCATGAAGCGGAATTATTTGAATGCCTCCCGCACCACACGCGCTGTCTCTGCTCACGTCTGCCTCGACGTGACATGGCAAATTCTTCTCTGGAAGTGGATCTCTGGCGCGCGTCGCTCAGTATGAGATGCACGTCCCACGAGCATACATTAGGAAACAACATCCACCAATGTTCCCTCGCGAGAAATGTTCGTTCACTTACTTGCTCGCAAATATGTTAGCACAGTAGATTTGCGAACAAGCGACAGTAGTATTAATATTACGTTATAGTTATGAAGATGCGCAAAACAAAACAAAACTGTAGATGAAATATTTCACCTTCCAGTATAATGTTATCTTTCGTTAAAATTCTGGTATTTGGTGAACACCAAAACGGATAAGTTTTCTCAGAGTAAATACTGTTTTGGTTGCAAATTTTTGTTTATTAACCTGCTAAACTCACGGTTTTGACGTCTTTGTGTAGCAGGTTTTTGTATATATATATATATATATATATATATATATATATATATATATATATATATATATGTGTATGTATGTATATGTGTGTGTATGTGTGTGTGGACTTAACGAAGAAGTAAGACACTATCATGACGACGAAATACTGCTGTCAAGATTTACATACAGAACTGATAAATTCAGTAGACGAAGATTTCGTGCAATTAATTAGAGTAATATTACTTTTACATTTCAGATAAAGTTATACACTAACGAAACGGCAAATAATTTTCACGGAAAAATCAGACAATTCTTCAAATAGACAATTTTAAAATAAGTTTAAGTTCGTAAATAGTTTACTTTTTCTTGTAATATTTTTCACAAAATCGTCAAAATTATGACACTCCCGATTTTACAAAATTTATATAAACAAAAAAAACATGTTTTATACTTACAATGTGAGCCGTGGCGTAAGCAATGATACGGACTTACATGTTAAATTGCACTCGGCGTTGCTCCAGTAATTTTAATGGTATCACTTTTGGGCAAAATCATTTTCTGCATTTAGAAGAAGAGAACACTAGTAAAGGAATATAAATGTGAGAAAAAAATATTTTCCAGTGTTTTCGATAGTGAACAAATTATTCGTTAATATTTCCCAGGCTATATAAAATTAATACAATTAGGAGTATGTGTGTACGTATTTGTATACATGTAAGATATTTTAGCGACATATAGGATATTTTAGCGACAGGTACTAAGCCACACCGAATATAATTACGTTCTTCCTTATCCTAGCTCGTGCCAAAGCTCCAAGGTAGTTCGCCAATCAGGCCACGACCTGTGGTTTTAAAGTGATTTTGAATTTTTTTTTTTTCAAAGCAACACATTCTTCATGTAGAAGAATCCCTACTTTGTTTTATCACATGTATATAATCAAATGTGCCATTTTTTGGTAGCAGTACATCACATAATTTTTCAGATTCTTGCATCCTTAGAAATAACAACTTTGTTATGAAAATAGGCCTAAATCAAGCGATATAATTTCTTCGAAATAAGAATAGCGCATTATTTTGCAAAACGCCTACACAGAATTGTGCAATTTCAGGGCTGCTCATTGTTTTCAATTTTATTGGAAGCTACCATTTAAAAAAAATTTTTTTTTTGCACTGGTGGCCGCCCGCCCAAGCCGCAGAGCTTCGGCCATGACAAATTTATTCGCAAACAACGTCTGCTTAGGAACATCATTCAATCGTGTATACCTTTTTCGTGTCTTTCATAATTCTTTCAACTTATGTTCTCGTAGCCAAAATAGCTCTTCCAGTCTTGAGGTACGTGTACAGACTGAGAAACTCCAGTAGACTGACTGTTATATTAGTATAATTTTGTGACGTCTTTCTGGGTACGTATGTTATGTTTGATGACATCTGCTTACAGTGCTATTTTTCTGTTGGTTTTATTGTGGGGGTTTTCTGCAACTCGGCAATGTTTTCTCACAGAGGCGTACGTCCATAAAAACGATTGAGTTTGTAACTAGCTGTTTTTCGTCGAGTATTATAGCAATTACAAGAACATTAATTAAACAAATAAATTCGTCAAATATTAACATTTAGTTGTTGTGTACATGAAAAACTCTATTTTATTTAGATAGCTAGGATTTCAGAATGTGTTTCAGGGTAGTTTAAACAAAAAAAAAAAAAAAAAACATTACCTTAAAAGTAAACACTGCAGTGTATTTCTAAAAGGCAAGATGTTAAATGTATTTTAATATTCAAACAACAATGCAGGGAGGTTCTATATAGAGTTGTATTTATTTTTGTAGGGTATTAAACATGTATAGACTCATACGTTTTCTGTACTTATATCGTTAAATCTTATTCTTTCAGTGATTCACAAATATTATAAATAAATGAAAAAAAAATACTTGAGCAGCATCTAAACATTTTCATTTCTATCATTGGATGCTACGCTTGTATTATGCGTTTACCGTGATTTTGCCACTGGTTCTGACATTCAAGGCTTATTAATTTAGGTAGCAGCGTTTCGTCATCTTTGGGGAAACGAAACTGTGAACTTATGAACATCATACATTTAAAAAAAATAATAATAATAATAACGTTTTCGTGGCGTTGCGATTCGATCCGTTAACCTTCGAGTTACTAAATGTTCTCTTCCTGGACCGAATAAACTGTGTTACGTCCTAATGAATATAGTTAAACGTAGTATTCGTACCGGTATATAAAAATATGTAAATGTTTTAAAAATAAAATTAGCAATATTAATGTATTTTGTATGCAGAGAGAGAGAGAGAGAGAGAGAGAGAATGAGGACCTAATCTATAAACATGCTTTAAAGTATAATGTTAAATATCAACAAAAATTAAGAATTAAAAACAATTATGAAATATATTTAAATTAGTTATATAACGGTTGATTTCGAAATTGATGCTCACCCCCTAACTACAACCAGTGATGCAGAATAAATGTGTCATATACCCGCATTGAGAAGAAGACATTGGGATAATGCTTGTTTAGAGACAACCATTATGGTAATTTTGTTGAGATGGCGAAAAAAAAGAGAAATTCGTAATATAAGAAGGAATATTACGTATTTTTTTTTTTAATGAAAACGACTATTTTAAGGGGAAAGAAGGATACATTTTCGGTTGGCAGCCATGACGTCACTATATGACGAGGGGCACCTTAACACCTGTTCCTGGCTCCTTTTCGGTTTACAGCTTTACATGAATAAATATAAAGAGTATGTAATTTTTCTTAAAATTTTTGGCCAAGTACGACATGAATGAATGCAGCCTTTGCATAATATATCTTGAAGGACTAGACCTAATTTATTCGTTGATAGTTTATTATTAAATCTTTTAGTTTAGTTTGCACAAATTTTGAGGAAAGTAGATTCATTAGACATGTCGGTAACGTTTTGTTTAGTCTTGTTTCTGTTCAAGTCTTTTTAGGTTTCTAATATCAAGTGCTAATTCAGAAAAAGTGTGCTATAAAAATACCGTCACAGCATATCACATGTGTATAACACCATTTTATCTGGCGTGTATCTGGTCGTCGACAGAGACAGAGAGATACAGTAGATGAGGAGAGAGCTGGTAAGGATTGTGGAAGATAGAGTTGGCGAGGAAGTGCGCAGAGGAAGCAAGAGAAGTCGGGCCGGAGGACATAGCAGTTTCACCGTCGTCTGCCCCGGAGAGTTGTAGTCGGCTATTCGGGGGCCTTGGATCGATGTCGCCTCGGGTCACGGTGACGCACCCGCCACAATTTTAAGACTCGTCGCAATTTTCCTGCTTGAGCGACCTTTAGGCCGGGTTTATAAGCTACGCAACGACGCAACAACGTTAGAAACGCATTTCGTACAAACGCAACACAGTTTCAGTCGTTTTACGAACATCACAAGCGACACTATGTAACCAACACTATTACTCAAAATTCCAAAGTGACAACATAAACTTTCTCTCTGTGTTTTTTTCCATTACGATTGAGTTTTGTCACTCAACTTTGTTTCGTACGTATTCGGTTATTTCAATATTTGTAATTGTAACCAAATGAATAAATATAAGCATGGCTTATCTGAAGGCGTATTCAAAACAAAGGAAAACAAATATATACTGAAATAACGGAATCATAGTCTTCTAAAGAAAATTGCAAATAGTTTCAAATGTTTCCGCCAAACTGTCGATATAGAAGGCGGAGAAACGCAAGGAGTTGAAAGTTGGTCAACTCTTTGTGTTTCGATCGAGCGTACTTGCGTTTCTTGCGTGCTTTTTTAACAAGAACGTATCGATTTTGTATGTTCTATTTTTTGCGTCTTGTATTCTTACAGTGTTGCGTAGTTTATAAACCCGACCCTAGCTTCCAATTCTAAAGTTAGGTTAGTGAGCATTATCACAGACGGCGAAGTTAACTGTCAGGAATTTGAGGTTTACGCGTTACTGCAATAAGTAAAAAACTTAGTATTTAGTAACTGCGAGAGGCTGAGTCATCCGTAGTTCATGAGTGCTATGGTTTATGCCTTAGGCACACACGGATACATTTTTTTTTATCAATGGGGATTTAAGTAGTTATATTGCAGAACATTGTTGCATTTATATGAGAATTAATTTTGTGATTGCTATCACGTAACAAATTTACTTTGAGTAATTACGATTTTTTAAAGTGTTGATATTTAAAATATCACAAAATATTGAAAATGCAAAAATAGTCGTAACATATTGTAGGACGGAGTGAAGAGGGGTAGCGGAAGATACATAGGATTGGTCGAAATCACATTTGATGTTTTTCATCTCTTTACAGGTTGAATTTCAGTAAATCCTGAATTTAATCTTTAAAACATATATATAAATATTCGTTTGGGATGATATTTACGTTAGCCCTTCGGGTTCTAGTTGACGATTAAACTAGAACACATTATAACCCTTTTAAAAAATTAAAGGGTAAATTTAAAAAAAAATCCCTACTTAGAGCCTATATCTACTCCGAGGAAAGCTTTCAAAATTCCACGTTTCTACTTCAAGCTGTTTGGACTGTGTGATGATACGTCAGTCTGTCAAATCGGGTTTCATTTTTGTTTACAGAGATGCCCCGTGAATTATGACACAGCAAGAAATACAATAGTTATGCAAGTTTAAATGTTTACAACTTACTTCAAAAAGTATTGCAATTTTTTGTACAGAACTTGCACACTCGTTGGTTGAGTAGAAAACATACTACTTCCGAGCTGTCAACTGTTTCGGCAGTTGTTATTTATTTCAGGTCATGTGTCAAGGTTGGTGACATAAACAGAAGAAAAATATTGTTTGCTAATCATTATCAGTAGCGAGAACGAGACGTTTGTTTTCGTTTATGTGTGTAGTGTGTATGTTTAATAACTTGCATTGTCTACATGTCTTTAAAAATAATCCAAGGGTTCAGAAATGATGATGTACGAAAGAAGTAATTACAACAATACCACCGAATTCACTGCTGTAAACATTAAGTATTGTACCTAATAATCATTAGTCTTACAAGCGATTGTGGGAAGTGTGTATGAGAATTGCATTACTTCTGTACTTGTGGCTATTCTGCCGTCATTTGGACCCCAAAAGCCATCATATTTCCAGGGCCTTTAAAGTACAGGGCGAGATTTTAAGACAGTTAATAACACATGAAAAAATTATACACCGATATGAATAGTGACGTCAATCTGTAACCGTAAATATATTCTGATAATTTATACGTAATAAATTGTTTACAGGAGAAGTTACAGATAGGTTTTCCTGATGTATATATGCTATTGTGTGAGTACTTTTGAAGACCGCCTCATCAAGTTTAATTTAAAAATTCGCTAATGTATCTGTAACGACATTAATTTTTTATTCCTGTCTAATAACGAAAATTTCTCTAAAAACAATGCAAGATATCTTTAATTGATAATAAACCAAAATAATTGCCCAAACATTCTTTAAAAATAGTTACGTATGAATGTTCTTAAATTTTAAGTTTCAAGGAAAGTTTTGTGTAAAAAACCCCCAAATTCATAGACACACACCGATAATTAATAGCTGTAAACAAACAATAAAACAGCATAAATATATTCGAGTAAATCAACACATACATAAAAACCAGTAGTAGCTGTCGACAGGAAATAAAATGTAACATACAATTCCAAAGCAGGGAATATAGTAGATTTTTTTGGAAGACAAAATATTTGGACTGCCAGACAAATTTCCAAACCATGTAGTGTCAATGTAGTGACCAAAATAAACAAGAACAAGGCTAACGAAAACAAAGACAAGACTGGAATAGATGTAAGTTATAAACGACAGCAAATATAACACATACGGAATTATTATGTGTCCTTTTACTACAACTGGTGTATGATAGCACGTACCAAAATTCTAGTGTTCCATAATATGTGTCAAATGAATAATATTAAAGCTATTAGGGCCTACTCATTAATATTTAATGTAGTTTTCCTTTTCGCACACTTATTAAATACGTTATGCAAGTTATTAATAAGTATAATATAAACATATAATGTAATACACAGATTACTAGAATATGTATTTGAGAGAGAACGATGTGTTTTCTTACTATATTACCTAGGCGACATATTTTATTAATATTAACGTTCATTCTAATTCAGGGCTATAAAATAATTTACATACTCTACACAATTCACAGCTACGTAACGTCACACGAAAAAACGCCATCCTTCCATGAAAGCACATACTCTATTGACGAGAAAGCCAGCGTCCTTATTGGACATTGAGCTGCGCAGTTTATCTCGGTAATAGCACATTCCCTGTGCACGCAAGCCGTTAATTGGCCAGAGTTTTATAATCCCCAAACTGTAGTTTGAGGTTCCTCTGCCTCACAGCTCAGAATATAAACGACTACTTAATGGTCACTTAATAAACGGCTGTACTTGAGGGCTAGACGGCAGATACGAGATGGAACTTCGGTAACTTATAATGGATCAGTAGCTTTCTAGTGTTCTGCATGCAAACACTGTACAGGTTATAGTGGTACGAGACAGCTAATGTAAACAAAATTAGCAATGTGAAAAGTAAATTCTTTATATTTTACATTTATTTTTAATTACGAATGTTATAAACATAATTTTATGGTTGGCCAGTATTTTGAGTCTAACAATAATTCAACATCTAATAATGTTCTATGCCCGGAATGTACAAGTAACAGCTTGTAACAAAATATTGGTGTACCAAAAGTTAAAACTTATGTTATTGATTTTAATGTCAGTTAATTTATCTTGTCCTAATAAAATGTACATTTATTAAAATAATATTTTCATGAGAGTCATCTGTTTGACTTTACAGGCAAAGGAAAGTCGCAGTTTTCTGCTCGGAAGACGGATATTAGTAGTTAGAGCGTTAAAGTTACATGTTTAAAGGCACGCTAGGTTTTGGGACAATACTTCATGTTGTTTGTATTTAATTTTGTATTTTTAGTTAAATCGTGTGTTTACAAATGTTGTATAAACTTTAACAATATGAATAAAAACCGACTACAACTGTACAGCAAATACTTCCTGTTCCTGAAACTCATAACACATTTAGAAGTTTTTTATATCATTGTCGCTTATTCGTGTACGCAATTCGTTGTTGGTTGTGTAGAGGAATGTAACGTACTGCAGCTCATTCAATTACTTTCTCGAAGTTCAGAGATGTATCCAGTTTTGGTATTGTAAACGATTTCCTTTATAAAGCTATAGGTAAGCTATAAAAGCATATACAATACTTGTGTAATCTATCCTAAACGTACAGAGACATGAGAAGAGGTGAACTGTTCTGCAAAAATGTAACGTTTGGAGTATCCCGGCTTTATGGGATAATGGAATTGTTTGTGTGTAAAGGTATGAAGAGCCTGCGACAGATCGTTCTTCAAAATACAAAATATGTTATCACTCTGTCAGTCAGTATGTCACATCAGACGTTAATGTGAAAGTCGCGGAAAACACGTAGCTGTTTCGTGCGTTTCCCTAGCAAAAACAAGTGATAAAGGCGACACTGATGCGTGCACTTAGTGCTACACAGTTCTTATGATAAAGGTGCTGAACTTTGAAACAATGTGTTCGGCATAGCGCTGAAGCTACAGGAGATTGAACTACGACCGTCAAATTTCTACGACAAGTTTCACTTACGGCCATGGATTCCCATGTGCGCTTATTATTTAGAATATTCTTTTTAATTCTGAAGAGAAATGCCTTAACTTGTAGCAATATTCACAGATAAATAAATAAGCAGAAATTAAAGGATACATTTTTGTGTGTTATTTGTATCAAGTTCATTAGAAAACATTTCGTAATCCAAGCTAATTTCTATGAGCTAACACCCAACTTAAATATGCGTTCGTAAATGCTCAAACCAGGATCCGACCATTCTGATACAGGTTTTCAATGGTTTCCCGAAATCGCTCCAGGTGAATGCTGGGAGGGTTATGGCCGACTCTTTTCCTCGTTCCTGTCCGTGTGCAAAGTAGTCTGTAACCGCCTGTAATTACGTCCTGTTGACGAGACATGAAGCATTTGACACATGTCCAAATACCAGTTCAGTTTGTAATTTGCCCCCCCCCCCCAACCCTCCAATTGCATGAATTATTCAAAACTAACATAATAAAATTAATGAGACGGTCATTTGCTTCATTTTCCGAACCCATGCGTGACAATCACCATCACCAAACGTGTGGAAAGTCTTAAAGTCATGTGGAATTAATTTTGTGGATATAAAATTACTTTAGTGCGATGTTACACCCAGTAGAAATATTGTTTTTTTTTTACACACTTGTAAAGTACTTAAAATAATTTTTTGGTATTTCGAGAAAAAAAATTACGGTGTAGTACAACTGTGTGTAAGAAACTGTTTAGCTAAACATTTGCTTTTTGTAGCATCAACTTCTTGGCAGAAAATAAATAATTGGAAAGTTACATTTTTACATTAGCATGCATCTCTAATGGGAGATTAACTGACTCAGTGAACACTGGACCTATAAAAGTGACATTTTCAAGGGGGCTGTCATTTAGTAAACTAAGAAGATTAAATGTGTTTACGATTAATTGTTAATATATCTCGAGTCCAACAGGCTAACGTAGTTAATTTTACTTTATGAGAATCTCAGAGAAATGAGTTTAAGTACCATGAAAATTTTTTAAATTTTGACCCTTGAGGCTTAAAAAGGGGAAATGTGTTTTGATTAATCTTCGGTATAGCTAGAACCGAACGGACTGTCTACATCAATTTCACTTCAACTAAACACTTTTATAAGGTTCTCTTATTTTTCCTTAAAGACTATGTGACATTTCTGTTAGGTTAATACACTAAATTTCATCAAACCCGTCAGGTCATCCAGCTGTTGTGTACTTAATAAGGATGTCATCGTAAAAACACATTTATTCAATTCGATATGAATGAACCAATAACCACGAGAAGACTTAAACCTTGCAAGACACAGATAAATAATTATAAGTAGGTACACCTTGCAATTCTATTGACACGTAGTGTGCTACAAACTCTTTGTGCGTGTGCCTACTGCCGACGTTACGTGGCAAGCTATATGTAAGCCGGCCTGTTAGTAGAAATATAAATATGCAGACGTATGATACAAAAACCAACCTTTGGATCGGGAAGATAATATTATTCGACGAACATATTTTTGAAGTCAGTTTGATTTAATTATTTCTGAATCCTTACGTAAAACTTGAAGATGTTTTGTTGGTGCCTGTAAATTTAAATAAACAAAATTATAACTATTGTCACCGCTAATACTATCAGAGTTCCTTTTACGTGCTGAGTCCTCTGTGGTTAAATTTGTTGACTGCTGAGGGCACATTATAGATTTATTTATACGTTATTAAAATTTGTCTACGAACTAAAATTTCCAAACGCATTAATAGTTTAAGCTAAGTTATATAAGTTCACGTAAATGAGCAAACATTAAGTAACTAAACTGAAGAAAGAAAATAAAGGCTGTCCAGAAACAAATGCATAATGAGCACACCACGCAAATCCTGGGCTTAGTTGGAGACGAAAATGTTAGTGGCAATATGTTGTACGATGACATTTTACTTGCACAATGTGGCAACATAGTACAGCTGTTACTTCCCTGTTGCTCTCCGCAGATATCTTACTTATCTTACTACTACTGTTCTGACATACGTATTATGGGTGCAGATTAAAATCCCGAGCAATCCAAACGTGATTCTACGTTTACTCGACGAAACCTAAATAAAGTATTACCTGGACGTGGAGCTCAAAGGGGACTTTCTCCGTTCATTGTTCCAGCATTGTGCACGTAAAATATTTCGCAAATTTTATTTTCGTATTAAATAATTTCCAGGATTCTCGTGAGTGTGCTTGTTACGTGGTTGTTTGTGAACAGACAGTATACGGCCCACTTAGCTTGTAAAAGTTAAAGTTAATAGGCTCTCATAAAGGAAAATAGGCGTATATTCTTTCACAGTCCATAATTGGCAGCCTTGTTACCGAAGCGCACGTGCGGGAGTAGTACGAACGTTGAAACGTCAGCGGAAGGGAAACTTGAGCACACCGAATGACACCAATTTACAGACTTATTGGTCACTTTGGGAGACCATATGTCTTTACAGTCTGTCAGTCGCAAAGAAGATTGTATTGGAAGAAGTGTCCTCGTGTCACCGTATCCACGTCACCACAGTTATACAAAATCAGAGACTACAGAGAATTTTAAGAAAACATTTTAAAAACACTACTTTATGAACATGAAATTCATACAATTACGAAAATGAATAATTTAGGGTCGAATGCTATGTATGTAAATTTATATGTGTGTGTGCGTACATGCACATGTTTATAAATTTCCATAATATCAGTGTGTGTGTGTGTGTTATTCAACTGAACGTTCAATCAACTAAGTAGCTATGAGAGAAAAGAATCCAGTGTATAATAAAAACTATGGTATCATTTTCATTTGAAATATATGTTTAGAGACGTAGAGTGTAATGTGCTTAACGATTCGAAGGACATTTGAAACTAACGTATAAACGCAATATTATGTGAAACTTAAAATTTAATGTCGCATTATAATTTTGTGTTTTCTGAGGCGTTAAGTACAGACATACGTAATATGATTAAAATAGAAAGATAACTGCTGTACTTACTTAACATTTTATTACACATTTGTGGCACAGTTTTTACGCATGGGGTTAAAAGAAGCAGAAAGTCCTAATGAGGAGCAACATTTTTAACTTAAATATTTTTTTGTGTTTTATGAACTATGACTTCCTGATTAATATTTAAAGTAAATATTTGATAAATTTCAGAGTATAACTGTACTATCGTTATTATCGTGACTAGAAAAAATAGTTAAAAAAAGAGACAAAGATGTTTGTAATTCGGTAACACGAAGTTTTCAGATATATATATATATATATATATATATATATATATATATATATATATATATATATATATATAAGTTATATATATATATGTGTGTGTGTGTGTTGTTGTTGTTGTATGTGTGTGTATAAATATATATATATATATATATATATATATACACCTATATATTTTAGATTTACAGTTCGATATGAAAACCTACTAACAGCTGTGTGTTTTTAAATTGTTAGAAACTTTAATTAATAACAGCATTTGCTGAAATAATAACAAATAAAATTGTTTCATTAAACAAATTAGGATGCTGCTCTTGGAGAAAGATTTATTGTGATAAGATTAGAAAACTGTAACAGTGTTATTTTTCCTAGTACATATAGAACAAAACGAAAACCTGGTTTAGTTACCTCATTAGCAACAATGGGAGATTAAAAACTTATATGCTCTTTTTACTATGCACTAATTACCTTGTGTCAACTGAGTCAAGGGTTCACAAATGTTGTGAAATGCCCGTACAGTTTTAAGAGGCATGAGTTCGATACTGTAAAATTTACTTATTATGTTGAGAGAATATTTCTCGGTCAGCTTTTGGAAAGCCAGTTCTGTGAAATATTTGTGTATGGCTTGTGTCTATAAGATTACTTAACGAACGTCACTCTTTAACCATGTTCAGCAATGCTGCAATTGAAGTTAGTCATTAAATGTACTCATCGTGATATTGAAATTGCTGCATAACTGAAGCTGACAGCACATTTTTAAATCTTGATATAATGTAGGCACAAGAAAAAAATAACAAATCAAACTATACACTAACGAAATTATTTTACTAGTAAAAGACAATATTTAATAAGCGTCATTAAGTGCATTCAGACTTTTCAGTTAACTTGAGACAATATGATCAATATTTAACTTTGTGACGTTCAGCTATCAAGCTAAGCAGTTAAAAGTGTATTTAATACTTCTTTCGAAATAATTAAACGAAATTGTCATTTGAATGGGTACGATATTCCAATGTTCCCGGTTAGAGCAATAATTTATGTGAACAGGGCTCACTTCGGGTTTAGAAAGTTTCTTCAGTTAAGGAAATCTCTATGTAATGCAATCACATCACGAAGAAAATGATATTAGCGCTTCCAATGATTCAGTGTTAAGTTGTAAGTTATTATCAATACTGCAAGCTTGGTGAAATGTAGATATATAAATGGTTCAGAACATACTAATGTTCTTCTTTAAATACCAAACTCAGTGTGGACCCTACACCTGTAGAATTTATAATCAGTTCATCCTGACGTTGACTAGAACTCTTGAGGGAATACGACGGCTTCTTTCAGCTAAAATTCTGGAGCAACTGTTCGGCACATCTCGATCACTTCATCATTGAAACCATACAATGCCTCGAAAATGTCTTAGCCTCTCGAAGAAGAAATGCATCATGTTCCCTGCTTTATAGCTCAAATTGCTAGGCTGTTGGTTGACATAACATAGCAAAAATAATTAAGTGCAAGACTAAAATAAAAATAAAATTAATTTAGGTAATAAAATCTGATATTCATAATACGGTTTTCTGTAGTCATAATGTCAAAATCTGTCAGTGAAGATAAGCTTACAAACATATCTGATTTTATATTTAAATTATTCTGTAAACAAATTTAATAAATTTATGGACTGCGAAGCAAATTAATTTAAGTATATTAAATTTTTGTAATCAGTTAAATGAACTCAGACACATACATAAAACTTCAACGTTTTAGTTTACATATGCTGCAAATATAAGTAGGAGAAGTATGTACCAGAAAGCAGAATTTTATCTGAGCTTCGGAACAATCTCATCTTACAGTACATATTCCGTATATACTTGTAGTAACAAGAGGGGAATTTGTTTTCAAAGGTTGGTATCGGATGATTTCAGCTCTCGGTAAACAACATATATTCCCACCTGTAATCTTGCACGGCACTTGAGATAGTCGAGCAGGCAACTTCATAGTGATCAGGTGGTGGTGTACTAGCCACAACCGTTCCTTGGAAGCGCACACTTCAGAGAAAGGATCTGCTGCAAATCCCTCACGACGATAAAGTTTCCTGTCTCGTCTCGCAAAGTGCCCAATGTTTGCCATGCCCCATGAGGGCGACGGAAGGAGATGTTTGTCTTTTTATGATATCGCGAGAAGAAAACAGTCTGTTGCTCTCCTGTTTTCCTTCAAGATTGTTTTCTTTCGTTGCTCCCAGAACTATGCATTATCATCTAACATCCAGTGTGAACTAATAATTTTACATATAATATCTTTGATGAAAAATCTGAGAAATCTGAGAATTCTCGAGGAAAATTTTATATTAACATATATTTAAACCAACGATTAAAACACCAAGATTAGTGTTTATAAATATCTACAATTCAGTACTGAAGTTCAATGCCAACACGAATAAAAAACATATATGGCATTGTTTTTGTAAACCTACATTTGTATTACACATATATATTGAGATCCTCTGCTTGTTACCGCACAGTTTTATTACACGCGTAAATTACCTTATGGGATAATCGTATTTTAAGGCGGTCTTAGAGATTCAGGAGGATATATGCAACCCGCATAAGAAAATTACACATATAAAAATTGTATTAGCATTTTATTAAAGATGCAGCCGTTATTATTCGAGCTGCCTTCTGCAAAATCCGGTATAACGAACGATTAAATTTGCAATGCGACACGAATAAACGTTTTGTAAAATTTGTTGTCCACCGTTCTTTACACTTGACTTCGACGAATGCAGCGAAAATAATAACGACTGTGTTTTTGATAAAATGCGAAGATAATGTTGATATGTGTAATACTCTTATTGCTATAGGTTTGTAAGATTAGCCTTTATTTATATGAGGGTTATAATGAGCTGCATACAAGCGCCTGGAACACTGGAACGTCTTCTCAAGAGTGCGCGGTAGATAAATAAACGCTGAAAATACCAGTTGATTTCTACACTTTTTTCGAAGTCAATATGGATAAATTACTCAATGACAATCCTAGATAACGGTATTTGCCAACTTTATGGGTAAATATTTATCCAGAATTATTATTTCGTCACGCATGATCTCTTGCACCGCAGTTAAATGTACAAGGTCCCGGCGTTAGAGTTTGCGCCTCAGAATTTCGAAACACTGGAAACAATTTTGTTTAAAACACTGGCTAAAACTATTGTCTAGGATTTCTGTTGTTTAGTTTTCGCAAATTGGCTTCAAAAAACCTACAGTTATAGATTAATGCTTTTAGCGTTGAATTATGTACCTCGCCATCTTAAGGACAGGCTTCACGTGCATTAGGGAATAGGGAATTACAGGTTCAAATTGAACGAATATTTTTCAGTCACATTTTGTCGCAATACAGTCAACCAAATGATTTTTTGTCAGAAGTTCAACGGATATAGCTGTCTAAACCGTTCAATTCATGATTTTTAAATTTTAAATGCACTATTTCAGTAGTTTCAAACCGTATTAGATTCCAGGCAGCAAACGATATCGAAATTAAGAGGGTTTAAAAAGATCCGGTATGCGCAGACAAGAATAAAGTTCCCGGTAGCCCTGACATAGCTTTAGAAATAAGAACGCTATACTTAAATTGTATGAAGCAGTTTACGAGAGCGCGAAAGTATAGGTGTTCGTGGCGGCAGAGTGGGGGACGGCAGAGGTACCTTGCAAACACGTGCAACGTTGCCACTTTATGCGGCAACGTTGTGACCACGCCACGCGGGTTTCGATATACAAAGGTTACCTCATCGCGCAACTCTTGTACATAAAGAATAAGCAAATAGCAATGTTTATTTAGAAACGTTTTGAAAGTGAGTTCAAGCCTACTTTCCGAAGGAAAAATTGTGCATATGCGACCACCATCCTATCTGTGTGAATGTGTGTATGTGTACGTGTGTGTCCACATTTTGAATCTGTTGATAGAATTTCATCAAACTAGGCACACATAACCTGACTTGACTTTTGTGTACGTCGTCTGTGTTGTGTTCATATCTCAAAATGTTTGCCATTTTAACATTTTTCGTTCACATTTGGTACTCAAGATACTGTATTATAGAATTGCATTAAGATAGAATCACGTAAAGTATACCTACCTAGTAAGGTGACTTGAGTTTCGTGTATTTACTTCATGCTATGTATTTAGTTCGAAAATGGCCGCAAATTTTATGTTTGTAGCATAATATGAGCTATTTAAGAAAATATTTTTTTTCCGAATTTCATCTTACTTGGTACACATTTATTACATACTAAGATGATTTCACTTTTGAGTAATTCGTTCATTCTATATTTATATTTTCAAAACTGTGGTCATTAATATATTTTAAACACAATATGACATCTAATAAAATATTTTTTTCAAATTTTATAAAAAAAATTGTGCAAATGTACTGCTTACAGAGCTGATTTGACTTTTGTATTACTCGTTCATCATATGATAGCCTATAGCCTATTTGAGGAAATATCATTCAGGACTTTACGACATTTAGTACACAAATCTCTACACAATAAGTTGACCTGACAGGACTGTATTTCGTTCAGCCTTTATTCATTATATCATATTGGTGAGTATTTTCTTATTTTTTGCATGACAAACATAAAAAGTGTGTTATTGCATTCTACCGTACTACACTGACTTGACGTTTGTGTATTTCGAGTTTCTATGTTAATAATTTAAAAAACGGGCCATGTTTTTAACTTAAGCTCAGTATGAATACAAAAAAATTCGTAATTTGATCAAACTTGGCACACATATACTGTATTTATTAAGCTATTTGACATTTTAATTAGTTTTAGTAGCAATTACGTCCTTAAATGTTAGAAAAGCCGCATTTATTTCTCCGTGTAAAATTAAGACGAAAATAAAACACTAAATAAAAATATATATTTATCAGTGAGCTGCCCTTATGTTATTTCGTGTTCATATTTTTCGGACGTTCGAGCTATAGGAAGAATCATAATTTAAGAATGTCATTAAAATTTGAACATATTAATAATTGAGGCTGTTTGGCGTAATTTTATACACGAGATATGTAAGCTAACTGATTATATTGGTGATTATTTTAGGTTAAAATATCAGTTACATGTTAAAAATTAAGTAATTAGCAAAGCATCACATTACAATACTATCGAAACATGTTGCTGATGTTATTCATATTTGACAGGGCTTATTTGTTGACTTTTGTGCTGAGTACTGCAATGAAAGTGCATACATCTGGTCCTTAACATTTTGACATACATCGCTGTTAGAGAACATAATAAGTAGAAATTGTGTAGTGTGGACTGTGAAAAAATCAATGTTGTTAATACAGTATGTGCCTGTCAACTACAAACTGTGCTGTTATATTGTCAAATGATATCATTTAATTATTCTAAGTGTATGTAAAATATTATTCTAAATAAAATACAGATTATATCTGGTATAAACTTCGTGTATGCTGAATAAACTCTATAGAAGTTTGCAACTAACAACAATGTCCCATATAACTGTATAAAATGTTATATAAATGGTATGAAATTAAATATTTTATGCTCGAATTAATACAAAAGAACCGGAAAACTAATTAATTTATAAGCGACATTTGTAGTTCTTGAAGTAAGTTTAAGTGTAACTAAAATTGCTACTACTTCCTTCAAGTGCCTTTATTAACATAAAGTGTGTGTTAACTTTATTAGTCAAAACACTTGCTGAACTCAGAAATATTCCTGTAATGCCTTTGAGTTTACGGTGTATTAACAATATCCTGTAGCTGCGCTAAATTTAAATAGTAGCCTAAACAAAAAAGCATTTATGATTCTGATAATCATACATTCATTAAGATTAGACTAACATGGTATTATTTGTAATATTAAAAATAATTATCAGTTACATCATTGCATACAACAGTGTCTATAAAGTAGGTTGGATAGTATGCAGCACGGCATAATATACTTGACTTAAGCTGAGCGCCCACTAGAGGCAAGGGGCGGCAAGGCGTGGCAAGGAGAAAATGTCTGCTCGGACAAAACTCGTGTTAATAAATGAAAGCGCGCCAACTACTGGCAAGGGGAGGCAAGGGGTGGCAAGCTACCGCGCCGGAGAAGTCTTCGGACTTCTGGCGTTGCTGCCCTTGCTATGCCTTGCCGTGCCTTGCCTGTAGTGGGCGCATGAGCAGAAGGAGGACGCAACGAAATAGTACACTTCGGGGTAGTTCGGGTAGCCTCGTCACTGATTTGGGCACGGCCCGATTCGCTCACAGGACAGGATACGGTGGAGATACGTATTGTTGGCGAAGGCTGCTGTTTGTGTTGGGTATTATATTGAA
>PNEQ01051323.1:6880-33433 GCA_003012365.1 Medauroidea extradentata
TTTGGGATAGAGGTCTATAATTACAAATAAAAGAGTTAAATTAAGTACTGGATTTAATAGCTCACAAAGCTACGAAATACACAAAACAGTAATCAACTAGAACTCTCACAACACAATTAGTTATGCACACAATTACTCCTGTGTCACAGACACGTTAATTAACTTTGACAATTAAAGCACAAGAAAAGTCTACCATAAACTAACTAAACACTATAAATCACAATAAAATTCAGTCATATATCCAATCAACAGTATTTCTAATAATGACAATGTACAACCTTATCAGTCCGAAGTGGTGATGGCTCACCATGTGCTGCGCAGCACCCCGAGTGCACCGCTGTCTTCACTCTTGAGGTCTTCTGTTCGACTCCCGTCGCGTACCTTCTTCTTCGCCCGTCAGCCCGCCGCAGCAGTCCTCTTGTATCGCCAAACACTGCTCCGAAGGTAGCCCCCTGCCGCCTCACAGTAGACTTTGACGTCACCAAGATGTCTTCACCAGTCTCTCTCCACAGGCGTAGCACCTTCCTCTAGCACTACCAATAGCGAACTCTCTCAAATGTGTCGATTCTGTGCTTTTATACTAGCCCAGACAGTCGGTTATTCCCCGCATTAAAGGGGTCTAAAAATATATATTTCATCATGTTTCGGATGTGCTCGTAGTCACGTCGGCCGTCCTCGAAGGGTTAATACGCAGTTGGGACAGGTATCTATGACGTAGTTTCGGCGGTTTTCCCACTATGAGCCACCCGGGCTTTGAGTCATCGGCCAGCCCTCAAGGTGTTACGAAACAGCCGCCGACCACTGGCCTCCAGGAACATGGCACGCAACACTATATATATATATATATATATATATATATATATATATATATAGACACACACAGACACACACATATACAAGTTGATTCTTAAATAGTGGGACAAACTTCGCATGCGTGTTCCTCTCCGAAAAAGAAGACGTAAACATGTTATGCACTATCCACCTAAATGTAATACGAAGGGAGTTATGAGCCCCCAAATATCAAATTTGAAAACCGGATTTTCCCAAAATTTCGGAAACTAATTGACATAACAATACAATTTTTACAGCATTGCTTAATGCTATTTGGATATTCAAACCAGTAACGAAGTCTGGTTGATACCTTCCTCCCTTATGAATATAGCGGGGGTGGCTGCCCTCTAATTGCATACAACTTTGTCAACGTCAGGATATGTGAACAATTTAAGACTGTGTATTGTGTAATAAGACCTGTGTGACGAAAAACGTCCTCTTATTGTAACTGTCTAGGACCTATCGTTTTCGTGTAAAACGCTCACAAAGGTTCGGTTGCTGCCACAGAGGGCCAGGAAGGAACTGTTGGAAACGGAGGTACTGTATTGTTTGAGACGTACGACATAAGAGTGTGAACATGAGTGGACATTTCTGTAACTGACAGTTGTATTATTGTTCACATATCATTTTGCAGAGTATTTCCTGTAACATTGTTATTATTCCTATACCTTGCATGAATGCCATTTACATACTGCGTCAGTTTGTGATTCATTATGTTCGTACTTGTCTGAAAAATGGTACACCACTTGACATAAACAAACAATATCTTCAGCATTGCTCATGGGGTCTTCAACCCTACCGCAATAGCTGGTTGATATCTACCAGCCTTACCACAATATGTAGTAGGGGTGGCTACCCTCTAATGGCATAGAACGTTGTTACCATCGGGATATTTGAACATTTGGAGATGATTTATAAAGAAATTAGGCAATTCATAAGACATACTACTACATCATTATCGTACAAGACCTCGTTTATTACTTGGCCTGCCCTCATGGGGCACCTGCTGCAAGACATTACATCAATAACATGCACATGTTTGTCCTGGCCATTCTGGGACACCTTACATAGTCATTACTGTTTCATACAGCTGTGTTACGTGATGTAGACAAACATTACAATAAATGTTCAAAATGATCACCCTGTTCAACTACACATGCACGAACACGTCGCATCATGGATCTGCGCACACAGTCAAAAATGCCTGGGTGGCCACGAATCATTTCACATGCCTCAAATTCCCGGCGACATAACGTCTCCTCATCATCTATCGGAGCTGAATAGACAAGACTCTTGACATGGCCCCACAAATAAAAGTCTAACGGGTTTAGGTCCGGTGAACGTGGGGGCCATGCAACGGGACCAGATCGGCCAATCTACCTGCGATCATATGTTGCATCTAACACAGTGCGTACGTTACGACTAAAATGTGCTGGAGCTCCGTCGAGCATGAACCACATCCTTCTGCGTACAAGCACGGGCACATCCTCTAATAAGGGCGGCAAAGCATAGATGAGGAAGTCCCTGTACATTTCACCTGTTAGACGAGGTGGCAATACAAACAACACCACCAGGCAGTCAGCCACAATCCCAGACCACGCATTGATCCGACATTGCTGCTGATGTCGACTACACGTGGCCGCATGTGAATTTTCGGCTGCCCACTGATGAGTGTTGTGGAAGTTAGTGATGCCAACCCTCCCAAACGTTGCTCCATATGTAAACAAAATGTATGACACGAAGGCTGCCAACTGACTTTGGCGAATGAACCACTGGCAGAATGTCAGTCGCGCTGGATAGTCGACAGACGCAAGGCCTTGCACGCGCTGGACATTGTACGGGTACAGGAGCTGTTGATGAGGTACCCTCCACACTGTTGTGTGGCCAACATGTAATGTTGCCCTGACGTTCCTGACGCTGGCACCTGCATCGGCGTCAATGTTGGCGAGGATGCGCTCTTCTAATCGAGGGGTACGACGTGTCATGGGTCACCTGTATTCGCATTCAATGTTCCTGTCTGCAAGTCGGCGAAACAACGAAGCAAAGGTTATATATGTTGGCTTTGCTCTGTTTGGATACTTAACATCAAAGAACTGCTTCACTAGTCTACCAACACCGTTGGCACGACCATACATGAAAATCATGTCCGTTTGTGCACGATACGAATAAACAGGCATTGTTGCAGTCTCCACAGAAAACGTTCTTTCAACGACGGTAACACAAACTTAAACCACCATCGGTCGCACCACCGACAACACTGACTCAATACATGAGTCCACAGTTGGCGTGGTCATGTGTTTGTCTGGACATGTGACAGACGTGAGCCATGGACTGTGTGTATGGAAGAATACGCATACAGGAGGCCTTGTTAAATAGGCCCTGGGTTCCATCTGTGGTTCCATATTGCTACATTGCATTCATAAAGAGCTTGGTGCATGTTATTGATGTAATGTCTTGATATTGCTACATTGCATTCATAAAGAGCTTGGTGCATGTTATTGATGTAATGTCTTGCAGCAGGTGCCCCCTGAGGGCAGGCCAAGTAATAAACGAGTTCTTGTACGATAATGTTGTAGTAGTATGTCTCATGAATTGCCTAATTTCTTAATAAATCATCTCCAAATGTTCAAATATCCCGATGGTAACAACGTTCTATGCCATTAGAGGGTAGCCACCCCTACTACATTTTGTGGTAAGGCTGGTAGATATCAACCAGCTATTGCGGTAGGGTTGAAGACCCCATGAGCAATGCTGAAGATATTGTTTGTTTATGTCAAGTGATGTATCATTTTTCAGACAAGTACGAACATAATGAATTACAAATTGACGCAGTATGTGAAATGACATTCATGCAAGGTATCGGAATAGTAACAATGTTACAGGAAATACTCGGCAAAAAGTAATGTAAACAATAATACAACTGTCAGTTACAGAAATGTCCACTCATGTTCACACTCTTATGTCGTACGTCTCAAACAATACAGTACCTCCGTTTCCAACAGTTCCTTCCTGGACCTCTGTAGCAGCAACCGAACCTTTGTGTGCATTTTACACGAAAACTATAGGTCCTAGACAGTTGCAACAAGAGGATATTTTTCGTCACACAGGTCTTATTACACAATACACAGTCTTAAATTGTTCACATATCCTGACATTGACAAAGTTGTATGCAATTAGAGGGTAGCCACCCCCGCTATATTCATAAGGGAGGAAGGTATCAACCAGACTTCGCTGCTGGTTTGAAGATCCCAATAGCATTAAGCAATACTCATAAAAAGTGAATTGTATAATATGTTTTCTACGTTTTCGTCTTCTTTTTCGAGAGGAACACACATGTTTGTCCCCCTATTTAAGAAACAACCTGTATAATTGTTTCCAGAAAAGTAACATTTAGTTAAATTATGCAATATTACTAGTTTCTTGATGGTTAAATTAATCATATTTATAGAATCATACCATTCGCTAAATTACAATGAACTTTTATATTTTCAAGTGAAGTAAATATTGGTATTTTATTACCCCTATGCCATGGTTTTTTTTTTCTAAAATTTTATTTTCTATTAATCCTTAATTTTTTTAAATTGAATCATATTAACCGAATAGTAGATATAATGAATATTTTACTTTAACTCTATTCTTGATCTAATCTCATTCCAAAAAAATTTTTTATGTCGTTTTCAAATGAAGGTAACCAAAATATATATTTTGCATTAAAAGACGATACTGACGAAGCAATTAAGTAAGTAATGAGTGAACCACTGCATATTTAGTCTCTTCAAATAAATAATTGGTTGATGTTAAATGATGTGGCAACGATTCATTCTTTATTTTTATGATATTATACTAGAGAAGCACGAAATAATAAGATACTATTTTACTCACGGTAGACATAAAAATATTGACTATATTTATTTAGCGCAAACATACTCCGAAGTACCGAAACAATTAATAAGAGATAATGCTAATTTACTTTGTATAAATAAACAAGACGACAGAAACCTTAAACATGTTAGTAGTGAATTTGTTGGTGGTGATGTCATTTGAAAAATTTAGAAAAAAATTTTCAAAATGTTGGGATGAAGAATATGGATTCATAACAATAGATACCATGTGTAAGTTCAATTATGGTAAATATTGCCATTAAATAAATTTTTTAAACTAAATATATTTGTATATCAAAATAATATTAGTAAATATAACAGTTCCTTCCAAAGTGTTAATTTTTTAATTTAAAGAAAATAATTTATTATCTTCAGCATCAAATAACTTAAATAAACACTGTTTTGAAATTTAGGAAGATTAGTTTTAAGTTTAACAACAGTTTGATATAATTCAATATTTTATTTTAAAATATATTTTTTTGATTATTATTTCATTTACTATTGTACCCTTTATAAATATATATTTAGATTTATTATTTTTCAAATAAACAATTTAATCTTTCGCGCTGTATTTTCTAACTAAATAATATTTAGTCTGTTAGATTAATAATACTCTAAATTAACAGCTTCGTTAGGATCAATTGGATTCGTTACATTTATTAGTCATTTATCATCGAAATATAAAATTTTGTTTACAATCCACAATTTTGTTAAAATATTTTCAAATATATACATTAATTGCAATATAATTTTTTTAATGTTATATTCCTAAAAATATGTATATTTAAAAATTACGCTAATACACAGTGCATTGCTAGATTCTGGAATTGAGAAAATTATTCCATCACCAGGTAACATATTTAATGAATGATTCACGCTAACAAGTCAGTTTGTTTTATTTCAAATACAATTTACGAGGATCTTATTATTATATATTTATGTTTATATTGTTGTTTCTTTTACTTACCCCTTCCACCATTTAAGCAAATACAGGCAGACTATTACCAAAATAAATTATTCCATTTTTCTAATTTAATTTTCCAACTAAATGAATAATGTCAATTCTATTTCTTTGAAAATATTCTTTAGTGTGTGTATTTTGCATATTGATAAGTGTATCACTACAATTTATTTATTTATTTATTTCTAGTTTTGTGGTTACAGGAGTTAATTTAGTTTCGTGTAATTTGTCGTTTATATCTTTTTCAAAAAATATTTTTTTTTTCAATTTATCACATATTTCTGTATTAATTTTTAATTTAGTTTCATTTTAAAACTTTATCGAAATATTGTTTATTGACATCATTTATGTCAGTTGGATCTGAAACTGATACATTCCTACGATCTCTTACAACATGAAATTTCCACCAATACAAACTTTTTTAATTTATCTATTACATATGAAAGTCTATCATCAACATCTGTTTTAAAAGCAAAAGTATTATATTTAGATTTTAAATCATTAAATATACCACCATGTTTACTATATATATATATGTGTGTGTGTATTGGGAATACTTGTTTTAATGTCTCAAATATAAGTAACATTTATTGAATTTAAGTCTGAAACGTTTTGAATTAATCGTTTTAATTCTCGTGTTAAAAATACTGTCAAAATAATTTACTTCATTTTCACATTTTTTAACTTTTCAATTAAGTAATTAGTTCGAATTATTTATTCTTTACAATTTTTTACTGATTGACTTAGAACAATACCTTTATCTTTAGAAATTTAAACTAATTTGTTTATTTATTTTTTTAACTTACCACTTAATTCTACATCAAATTTCATTTTTGCTTCATGTAATTCATTAGTTATTTCCTCATTAATACTACTCACGCATATAGTCCAAGATTGCATCAATACATTTCCAAATATATCCATTATTTTCTAACAAAGAAACTATACTTGAAAATTTACAATTATGAGTTAAATTGTCTAATACTATCACATATAAACGACCACAAATAACATCAAATTTTTTTTACTCTGTCATCATTTTTAATTATATCTCATTTAAGATATTCAATTAATTTGTGTGGGGTATTGCCACCAAATGAATCGAAAAAATAAATATTACAATTTCCTTTCCTATAACGAACCCAATGAATTTCCGAATTTTTCGAAATATATATGTTTATTATTTCACATTCAATTTATGTGGTGATTTGGGTAAAATATCAATCATAAATATATCACGGAAGTATTTAATTTTTAGTTTTTTAATAATATTTTAATATAATAAATATTGATTGGAAATTTTTCTTCTTTTTTTTTTTCGAAATTTTTTTAAACACCGATTCTTTGTTTTTCAGTTTCCAAATTATGTCTACATTGTTCTGCTAATACTTGTTCCCTCTTATGGTCATTATTTGCAATGTAAACAGCAGTTGATATACCACCAATTAATGCCACGAGAGCACCTAATGCAGCAAAATTTAATGGTAAAAATCTACCTTTATAAACAATTAAAACCAATTCAAGTTTTCATTCTTTTGACAATTTTTTCAATTGTGGTACAGTTTTAGTAAGCGTCATTTCTTTTCCATCTTTCCGTTTCCTATTTCTACGATCAATTTGGCCTTTTTGCCAAAAAATAATAATCTAGATTTAAATTCTTAAATTCATTGTCAAATAACTACAAAACAATTTTTTATTTTCATTTTACATGGGACAAAATTTATTTTTATTATATTTTTATTCCCCAACCAAGTTAACGCTTAATATGCATCGCAGATCCAGTACTTTAAAACATAATATTTATTTAAATGTGCATCAAGAGAAAAAATGTTAATGCTTTCTTCTCTAATTCTTTATCTGCAACATGTCTCTCAACCAAATTTTTATGATGATGATACACTATATCATGTTTCATTGTTGCAGCATCCAACGCATTTACTGGCATATCATTTCTTTCTAATATTTCTTTCAATCTAATTATTTTCAGGACCTAAAATGTGATATCCTGCGAAGCATGTAATTCGAATGATAATGAATTAATTATATTATGTAACATTCCTTTTCCATGATATTTTGATTCCCAAAAAAATAATGGAATTGTATTTAATACACGTATGAGATATGGAATTTATTTAGGATTATTCACTACAAAATCACAAAATTTACTATTCAACTTATCCATTATTCCTACTTTTTCATTGTAATCATTTTTATTTCCAACGATTTGTTCACCATACATTATAAATAATTGAGCTATAAGTGTTCTAACATTATTCACCCAAATGTGTTATTTTAGCAATTAATTATATTTTTAATACCGCAACCAGATATTGGTGATCGTGTTGTAATAAATTTTTGTGGTGTATTTGGCACTGATTTTTATATAAAATCTTTTAAAATTTTCTACCATACTTCTAAATTTTACTTGAATTAATTTTTTTTTGCTATGATTATATCCTTGATGAGCAGTTTTTTTTATAAAACCCATGTAAATATTATAGTCATCATTAGTGAATTTCCCTTCAATGTCAATTTCACTATTTTTGTTAGCTAATTGGAAAGTCCTTCTGTTAGTTTATAATCATTATTAATAACAATTAATTATCGTCATGAGTAATTACTTCTGTACCTCCAATAAAAAATTATGTTCAACCCCAAGTAATTAATATTTTTCACTAATTACATTAAGTTTTTGAGAAATATCTTTTCCGAAATTAATAGAAGAAAGTAGTTTCACCCTCAAAATTTGTTGAGATTCGTCATCTGATTATAATTATCAAAAGATGATTTTTCTGGAGATGGTGGATAATCTAAATTTTTAACAACAACTGGAACATAATCTTTAACTAGATTTTACTTTTTATTAGTAATATTTTATATTTTTTCTCCAAAATAAGTATTCCATTTGCCATTGGTTGTTCTTGTTTTTTTATTTCTGTCATATTTACCTGTTTGATTTTTTAATGATTTGAATTTTTTAATTAATTAATACATTGGTATAATATTTTTAAACTCGTTTTTCTGTTGTTATTTATGTACAAAAACATTTAAACTAAAGTTACAATGTTCAAACGAGGTAACGCCACATTCAAACGAGTCAACATCGCTTTTAAACAAGTTACATTCGATGATTCAAACTGTCTATTCGTTAATTATTTTATGTATAAATGAATTTTGTGAATTAGAATTTATACTGCCACAAGTGTAAAAACAACATACTCCAAGTGATAATTTGACTTCATCAAATCAAACAATTGTAAGAAGTGATATTATTTTACATAACAAAAAAATTTAAAAATATATATAATTAAATGTATTTGTAATTAATGTGGCAATAAAAAAATATTTTTACTGGTTTGATTATTAAACAACCAATTATTGCAAAAAAATGCACAAACCTGCACGAAGGAATTTCCAAAATTAACAAAGGATTTAAATACTATTTTTGATGCATTTTTAATTTATGTGGGAAATACCAATTAAAGATAAATCTGGTGAAAAAATAACATTTACATTTAAAAATATACAAAACCATCGCAAACCAAGACATACGCAAATAGACAATGGAATTGAATTGTATAACCAAATTTTTCAAAAAAAAATTTAATTTTTAACTGATTAGTTTAAATTTTTAATTTACCACCTAATTCTGCATAAATTATATTGTGATACGAAAGCTAGCGTTATTGAAAGATTTAATAGAACTTTGATATTATAATTGGGAAAATGTTTACTATACAAGGAAACTATTAAGATAAATTTACTACCCAAATTATTATGTATTTACAATACTACTGTTCATAAAACAATTAACGTTAAACCAGTTGATGTAAATAAAAAGAGCGAAGACTCTTATTGCGCCAATATGTATACTAAAAAACAATTTATATAAAAATGTGCTATTGGAGATAAAATTCGTATAAATTATATAAAGAAAGTGTTTGCAAAATATGTACACCAAATTGGTTGACTGAAATATTTGAAATCTCTGAAATATTGAACGCAAATCCAACAACATATAGAATAAAAGGTTTACAAAATGAAACCATTACGATAATATTTTATACAAGAACAACTTAAAACTCAATGTGATACATATTATTTAGTTGAAAAATTCTGCGAAAGAAAGGAGATAAATTTTTAGATAAGTGATTAGCATTTGATAATAGCCATAATTCATTTATAAGTAAATATAAGATTATTCTACACTTTTTTTCTATGAAAATGACCATGAAATAAATTGAAAGTTACGAACGTAGAACATTTCCACCAACTGACCAAACTAAAAATAATTTTAATGAGTACAATAAGATAACTGAATTTGGTATTCCGAATGGAGATTCATTTTCACATCTGAACGAAGCATACGCATACAAACAATATAGGTAAACTAACGTAAATTATGCAAAATATTCAATTGAGGACTTAACATTCAAAAGGGGCTAAGTACCATTATCCTGAAAAAACGAGTTAGGTACATAGGAAGGTGTCAAAACATTAGGTCGAAGACGTACCTAACGTGCTATGTCCTAGTGATATTTATGCGCACCGCACATCAGCACAATTAGATGAATGGAGTAACGTCAACGCATTCTAGTCCATTGAAAATATATATATTGATGTTCATAAGTGTTTGGTATTGATTACTGTTCGATTACTCATATTTACTACTTTCCTATTGTAAAAAATATGTGAACGCATTTGGATAATTCCTTGTTCATTTGCCTGTCGCAATATACTGTTTTCGTCATTATCTAGAAACTTACCTTTTGGCACTCAACCCCTTATGAACGTTAAGTCTTCAATTATTGGTTTTTGTGAAAATTTCTTACGATTCCAATTCTCAGATATCTAAGTTTCTAAACATGGGAATATTATTTTTGAAAGTATTTATAATAAAGGAATTACTTGAAATTAAAGCATGCATTACTACCATCGGCATCAGGTTCTGCAGATTTACAACTATAGGTGGTTGAAAATGGAAATGGTGTAGAGAGATTCGTTTGGTTTAGAACAGATAAAAAAAATATATCCATTGAAGCATTTGTTTGGATTCATTAGAGATTGTAATATTGTATATTGGAAAGGAAAATACAAAATTACACTCATATACGATTCTAATGTTGATAAACCTGTTTACAGTTAACCTAAATACAAAGAGGTATAACTATTATCAAAAGAAATGGAAATAATTTAGCCAATCGTTGAATGCTTAGCTAATTATGGATATGGAATTAAAGCTAAATAATACTAAAATATGAAAATTTCAATTAGATTTCATTATTGGCGATCCAATGGAAAAAAAAAACTGTATCAATTGGGGCAAATTGGTTTCAATGTGACGTTAATGAACAAGTCAAATAAACTCAATATGATATATCAGATTATGTAATTGTTGGTTTCCAACTAAATAGATAATAAAATCCAGATCAAAATAGATATACATCGATTTTTGATCATTCTTACTTTAGAAATGTTTCGATTAAAAATGGTAAATTTAAGTCTTTCCAAAAGAGAATTGGAATTTAGATATAGATAATAATATAACTTATAAAATGTATATTCCATATAATGATTTTAGAAATTAAATAACTAGATTTGATACTTTTTATTGCACTAATGAAATGTAGAACAAACATATTCATGGGTAACTTATATAGAATTTGTTTCTTTATTTCCACTTGACACCTAAAAGTTTAAATAATAATAACTTGATTGGTCTACTATAATTCAACTATATTTCTTACGTAACGACCATTATACAGCATGTTTGGTAATTATAGATACAAACGAAAGAGGTGTGTCGAGGTTGCTTAAAGAACCAATAAGAGCTAATAAGCATAGGTCTGAATCCAATGTTTTTCCAATATGACACATTGCATGTCACGGCAGGAACGCTATAATACCAGTGTTCCGAGGATCAAAGTGTCAAAATACTGCACTTCTGGACGAAGACATAACAACAAGTGTTCGAAATGGGCGCCGTTCATGTGAAAGCACGCTTCCGCACGTCTTCGCATCGATGCCCGTACACGTCACAAACATTACCATGTTTGCACGTGTCCATACATCGTCCTCGACACACCCTTTCGTTTGTACCTATAGATATCAAACATCCTGTATATTATTGATTTTTCGTGTCGAAAATCTTATATCGTAAAATATATAATTAATTTGAAACTAACAGTAGGTTTTGATAAACCAATCGAAGCTAAAACAATTTGTAACGTAGTATTAATTAGTGAACGAAATCTTGTATATAGCTAATATTAAAAGTGAGAGAATCACTAAAGAAATTATTTGTATTAAAATAGATGAAATAATGAATATTAAGGATATTAAGTTTTTAATTTATTACGGATATTAAAAATATGTATAAAATTTATGGGTTTGTATGATTACAAGTTAATCATCGGTTAAAAATTGGGATGGCTTTTTTTAATTAAAAAAGAAGGGAGTTTGCTGAATTATTTAAAAAAAAAAATTTAATGGATGGAAATATCCTCCATTCGCTGCATTAACTTTCAAATTGATTTACAATATCTTACTATGTAGTACATTTTATACTAAATAACGATATATCAAATTTACCAACATAATTCAATGTATTCGTAAATACACTAAATTCGAAGTAAGTTGTATTTCTAAAAAAAAAAAGTACAGCAAACAATTAGTATATCTAAATATGCAGAATCTAAATATTGCGGCAAACTCGGGACATTGAAGTACGATTAGAATATGTCTTTACAAATGCGTTTATTTTTAATTTTATGGTACTCCTAATTCATAAATTCTTTTTGGAAAACCATAATTGGGTTGTAGACTAGGATAAGCAATAAGATATACATCCAAATCAAAGAAATTTACAATTACCACCGAAAGTCTCTGATAAAATGATGTAATACTTTCACAATTATGTGGTAAAAAATGCTGTCAATTAGAAATAAGTTGACATTCGCGAACTATTTTATTTACTAAATTATAACGCCAAACTTAATTTTGATAAAAAGAATATATACTTTACATGATAAACTGTAAAAAATTTGTTGATATTTTTTAAATCACATAAATCTATTTCTTTTGCAGCATTCGGTATATTTGATTTTGGAGGTTGTGGTGCCATATTAACTGCAATTCGTTTTTATACAAATTGTGTATTGCTAGAACAGCATCAGCTTGTAATAATATCCAATCTGGTGAATAAAATGGATACTTAACAGATTCGTAAATATTCGAATGGCATATTCCTAAAGCATGACCAATTTCATGTGATATTACACTAAAAAAAATGTTTTTTTATCAGATTTGTCATTGTAATTTACATATCTATCTTCATCAGAATCAATATGAATTTCAACTGCCGAATTGCCTTATTGTTGATAAAAAGCATGACCAAGTATTCCTCTTTTTCCATCTAATTTGCTGGGGAATATTTCCGGAAAGTTTCTGTACTGTATGTAGTCTTAGTTTGTTTCATATAATTATATGATTATTTAGTCAATAATTTTAAAGATAATATTAGTATATTTTACCCACAATTGAACCGCTGCTCGAGTTACATAAATTATTTGCGAATCTACCAATACAAAATGTATTTTAATACTTTTTATAGTTTATTTGAAGAGACAAGCAGAAAAGTCAAATACATCATCTGATATGCCACATCTTGGAATTTTGATTATTATAATGTTTCGTTAATAATTTCACCGGTAGTTTGAATATTGTAATATTCTTGAAAGAGGCTAACAGCGATTGAAACAACAGATGAATTTACTTGTGTAATAGCTCGTGTTTTCATTTTCATGTATCTTAATTTATTTAAATATTTTATTGCATGTAATGTTTTATTGTCTCTTCTTGTAGAAGTTGCTATCATTAATATTACAACTACAATTGCTATATTTTAATTACATAAAAATGTGTATACTTTTTTCATTCCTTCAAATTTTGTAATTTACCGATAATATTATATTATTATCATTAAGACCATATTGTTTATCAACTTCATAATTTAATGTCCTATTTTCTCAATTTAATTGGAAATATTTCATGTTTTTTATACGATTCATATTTTTATACAATACTTTATTATTGAATGAAAAATTTTTATAATCATCAAATATAATTTCATTCTTAGCTATTTTTTTAATATAATTTTTAACGCTATTGTATTATTCTGTTAGTTTCCCATTATTTTCAATTACATTTTACCAATAATGTTTTGTTTGTTTGTGGTGTATTTATTATATTTTTAATAATCTGAATTATAGAAATGTCGGATCACTTCTGTCAAATATTCGTAAAAATTATTTGTTTTGTATAGAAGTCACCATTGTGAATGTGACTACAACAAAATACATAAAAATCTATTCTGCCAATAAAGTAATAGGGAAAGGTTGTGCTGTGGGCCTATAAAAAAAATTAAAATATATTTTTACGCTGCTTATACGCGCAGGAAAACGCAATTTATAGTTTGGTAGCTTGTAAGTAATACCAAACCAAAAAGGCCATTGTATTTCCATAAATTTCTCTTCCAGATAATATTTATTTACGATATTTACAGGAATGTCACTTTCTAGGGTCCCAAATGGCGCGTAAATAAAAACGTAAAATGCGTATATGCAGTGGTCCGAACATTTCATGGTTCAATCAAATAATGGTGTACATAAAAGCATTTAGTTACAAGAACTGCAGCATCGAAGTATCAAATTCAACTCTGCAGATAAGTATTTAAGAATCTCGTCTTCCTAGAGTTTTCGAGAATGATACGAAAATGCACAAATCCCCGTGATTAAGAAAGTCCATTTAATCTTCTCGCAGTATTTTTCTCCAGAGCAAGAAACAGATTTGGTGGAATTAAATATTCGTAATTTTAAATTGTACCAGCATTGCCCCTCTCTTACACATTATACTAACAGTAATTTGTCGCAAATTAAATATATTCCATGGTGTTCGTATAAGTGCAAGTGAAAGTAGAGAATTTATTTACTATGTTTGCTGCCAACCTTGAAGTAAAAACTATTAAAACTATAGGAATGAAGTAATTTTGAGAGAAAGTACATACATTAAAATACAGAATGACCCCTTTGTTATTTGACGTAAAAATTATTTTTTTTTTCAAATACAGGTACTCAAACGAATGCAAAGAATTAGGCTCATTCAAAAACATTTATTTTGATAGTTGGACAGTACTTGATACGTTCGGAAAATTACGATTTTTTCGGTGCAGAGCTGCCTTAAAAATCTTTCGTCGTGGTTCTGGTTTTGGAATTTTATCCACAACTACGAGAAGAACTTGTTGTAAAATTGAAGAACAATAACATTCAGTGTAGCAATGGAACGAAAATGGCTGGGCTATGTTGGTTTTCTTCTTCTGCGGGCAGATATAGTGACTCCATTTCTTTGAGAGTGCTCGGGCAATGGGACTGAAAAAAGAGTTTTAGGACATCTTGAGTGTTCATGCCGTAGAATGAATATATATATATATATATATATATATATATATATATATATATATATATATATATATATATATATATATATATATATATATATATATATATATATATATAAAGAGAGAGAGAGTGTGTGTGTGTGTTTGTGTGTGTGCTGATTGGGCTACGTCGTAGCAAAATCCTGATACAAACATGTATTTGTTGTTCCTACGACCACGTGGCCCCTGCTATGTAGAATGTGGTGGATGTGTTTATGTTAAGTACGGCCAATGTTTTTGCTTGTTTGTATTTGTTTACGGTTTTATGCGATACTTTTCGAATTCAAATACGGCATATCGTGTGACTACTGCTTCAATGGCATAATCTATGTCTAAAGCTAGCAAACACTTATTTTTCACTGTTACAAGCAAGAAGAATATTATTACTACAAGCAGAGCAGCTACATAGTGATTTTATACCCTAGATTAAAACTTTCAATACATAATCCATGGTAATCAGGTAAGTAAGTAGTGATTAGTTAATTTATAGTGCCAGGGCCAATTTTTGAAACAATATATATTAGCAGGAAATATTATTTTTCCTCTCGTAGTTATAAATTGCAGTAATCAAAGTCCACAGTTAAATCAGTCGCAGCAGTTATGTCTCTAACATTATCCGTAGCACGTAAATTTTTTTTTAATTATTTATTATACCGATTTTTGTGCCACTCAACAGCCGAGGCCAATAACAGAGTGACACATACAAAAAACACAAAACATTTCAAACGACATACAAAAATGGGATTATTATACAAGCAACAATAACACAAACTCATAGACTGACAATACTAATACAGAAAAACACAGGAAGAGGAAAGACATTAACAAAAAGAGCGGGCAATGTACCCCGATAATTATCTATAACCAACCTAGACCTAGTGTAACTGTTTGTAAAGAAAAACAGATTCAACTTGTAAATTTTGGAATGTGATTTTCCTTCCAATGAAGGGATCAAACACACTAAATGATTTATTATACATTAGAACACATCGTTTAACTAGGTCCATTTCTTAATTAGTTGTACCAAAAGTACCACTACTTCTATGGTTCTAATTTGGAACTCTAATATAGAACGTCTTGTTTCTAAAGTGTGAGTTTTGAAATTTTTTAGCTCACTATTGTAGTCAAAGTTAGAATTATTAGCTGGGAACCTTTTAAATATAGTTTTAAATACATTGCATTGTAACTTTTCTATTATCTTAGAATCTGTTGCTGTAATAGAGTTCCAAATTACTGAACAGTATTCTAATTTTGATCGTACTAAAGAATAATACAAACAAAGCAAGGAGTCCGGTGTAGTTGAAGGATATGTAATTGATTTTATTAAACCTAATATACGCACAGAGCTATTAATTAAGTTGTCCACATGATGATGGAAGTATAATTTGCAATCAAGTATCACTCCAAGATCACGGATATAATCTACTCCCTTAATTTCATGTTTTAAAATGTATTATTTGTTTGTAATAATATTGGTTTTCCTTGTAAACGAAATGTATACAGTGTTTTGTAAAGAGACATTTGGTTATTTAAACACCAATTATACACTACTAGAATGTCATTCTGTAGATCAATATAATCACTCCTATTGCTAATGTTCTTATATAATTTCAAATCATCCGCATAGAGGACTGGCTTAGAACTTTTTACAACACGACTTATATCATTAATAAATATATTAAAAAGTAGAGGCGACAAATTACCTCCTTGTGGAAAACCTGATGAAACATGATAGGAAGTGGAGAACTTTGTTTCGAGTCTTACCGTGAACATTCTATTTGAAAAAAAAATCAGAAAACCACTTAATATATGTTGTGTTTAAACCTAAATTAGAAAGTTTATTCAAAATTATTGATTACTGACATGTGTCAAATGTTTTTTTTTTTTTTTAATCAAAGTATATTACATCAATTTGGTTTCTAGATGTAACATTTCCATATAAATTATTTACAAAATTAAACAAATTTGTACAAGTGGTTTTACCAACTTGAAATCCGTGCTGATTGTTTGATATAGTATTTTTGGTATAAAAGTTTAAATGCTTGTGAACAATTTTTTTCAAATACTTTCGAAAAGCAACACAGAAATGATATTTGTCTATAATTGCTTACTATCTGTTTATTACCTTTTTTAAAAATAGGTATGACTATTCCTTTTTTCCACAAATTGGGATATGAAGTGGAACTCAAACTGTAATTATAAATGAGAGTCAATATCGGTGTATATGTGTCAATACAACCTTTAATGATGAAATTCGGTATTCCATCAATTCCTGTAGCTTTGGTGTTCTCAAGTCTTTTGATAGCCCACACGACTAGATTTTCAGTTACAAAAGGAACTGATAGATTTAGATAACTTAACTGATTGTCACTTTGATTGTTTGTACTGCCACTTCCTTGGATGTACACCTCTGCAAAGTATTTAGCAAACATATTGGCAAGAAGTTCAGGATCCTGAATCAAATCACCGTTTGATATTAAAGTTATTCTCTCGTGGTAACCATATTTCATTTATTTTATATATTTCCAAAATTTATCAGGATTACTTTTCAATTTATCATTGATACTACCTTGCCATTTCCTTTTGTCGGCTTTGATTTTTTCTTTTACTAATTTTCGCATCTCAGAAAAACGAGAATAATGCTCAAGTGTTTTGTGTTTTTTGTATAATCTAAATAGACTTTCTTTACTTTTAAATAATTTAATAAGTTCTTTAGAAAACCACACTGGATATTTGTTTTGTGAAAATTTCGTTACTGGTATGAACTGATTTATAATTGTTTGTGTGTTCTGTGTAATGTACTCCACCATGTCGTTAACATCGTTCATATTATAAATAGGGCTCCAATCAAAATTTGTAACCGCGAAGAACAGTGATAGATAGTCACCTTTACAATAATTACGAATAGTATATGATTGGTCGGATGTCTTAGCATGTACAGGACCAATATGACAGTAGCATGCTAAGGCAGGATGATAATCATCTTCATTAACAAGAGGGTCATCATAATTTAAAACTCCGTCAAAGTAAATATTTGAGAAAACATGATCAAGCAATCCAGAAAATGGCTTGGTAAAATTAAATTGTTATAAATTTAGAAGATTAGTTTTTTCAAGAAGTACGTTTCCTTTTTGCTTATTGTAAAAATTTACAATATTTTGTGTATGGAAATTCTTCCAATCTACACCAGGAACATTAAAGTCACCCACTATTATTATCTGATGTGAGTAACTAGATTGTTTGGACTCTATAAAATCAAAATATATATATATTTTTTAAATCCGCTACAGGTAGTTGTGGTGGTATATAAATATTCCCAATAAGAAGTTTATTTACATTACACATTGATATTTCAACCCACATTGCCTCGATATCTTCCATTAAAAAGTCATATTTCTGAATGGTGCGCGGATATTTTAATGAATTAATTGCAATGAGAACCCCGCCTCTTCGAGAAAGGTTGATGGTTACAGTATTTCTGTCTTTACGAAATA
Organism: Medauroidea extradentata; assembly: GCA_003012365.1. Lineage (NCBI taxonomy): Eukaryota > Metazoa > Arthropoda > Insecta > Phasmatodea > Phasmatidae > Medauroidea > Medauroidea extradentata. The sequence continues at coordinate 25,541 of PNEQ01051323.1, forward strand.
TATAATATTTATCAGGAATATAATGAGAATTGACACAATTACTATTAAACCAAGTTTCAGTTAAGCAAATTACTGATAGGTTAACACTGTTAATGTTTTCAAAAAAGGTTGTTGCTTTAGTTCGGAGACCCCTTACATTTTGATAATGCAGATGAAAACCATCCTTACCTTGTGGCATTTGAAATGTACGTAACTAATTTTCGGCACCTCCGATTGCCTCCTGGGATTGATTCACGGTAGATGATGAAGGTCATGACTGACCTTGAGTTATCCTTGCGCTTAAATAATTGTTCGTTTTGTAACCTACCGTAAAATGGGCTAATTAAACAGCCAGAAGGCCAAAAAACCGTGTCGAAAATTCGCTCATAATCTTCCTCAGCAACCGCCACATAGAAAGACGAATAAGAGTCAAATTTTGTTTTTAATTTAGCTACTTTAAGGTTAGCGACCTTCAGTTCATTATTTATATATGGTGTAACATCATTTTCTTCTACATCTGGAGCAAAACGCGATACAAAAATTGCTTTTGTACGGGGGTGAACTGTTTTTGTTACTGCTGTGAGGTTCACGTTGTTACGGACGCCAAGTTGTATTTTCTTTTTCGTCGTGGCTGGCCTGCTGAATGCTGATTCTTCCTTTGACGGTTTCCACCTGTGATGCACCTCGACGAACCCATTCGCGTCAGCAGACGTAGCCAGCTGCGTAGACTTGCTGTCGTCAGGTGGCTGCCTGAGCGCGTTGCCGTGCTGCAACTTGGTATCGGAGCCGCTTGGACGGCCCTTCCCTTGAGGTGTTGTTCTAGTGGCTCTGCCATCAATCGGCGAGTTGTGGCTGTTCGAAGTCACTTGACTATATGATTTCTTTTTTTCTTTAATTTGTCCCTCATTTCTTACAGAAAATTGGGCGCAACATTTTGACTCACTTGTCTGAACCATTACACGTAGCGCCTCATTTTCTTCTTTCAGATCTCTGACTGTGTTTGTAAGAACGTCAATTTCTTCCGTTAATATTAAGAACATTGATTTCATACTTTCTTCAAAACAATCTGATGTTAGCTTAATCATGGCCTTGTCCGTGGAAGTTCCTGCATCTTTCATCTTCTTTTCAGAGCTTTCATTTGTCAATTTTGAGTTAGGGCCGGTACTGCCCTTTTTCGACGGACTATCAGAATAAATAACTAACTTTACGGGCTCCATTGTATCACCGTTTTCACACACAAATTTCTCTTCCGGTGCTTCTGCACCGCCGCTCGGAACACAATGTACGTGTAGACGCGCACCGCAGTCTCTAAAGCAATTTACATATTTTTGCTTACCGTAAATCTGTTTACTACATATCTGACAAACAGAAGGCATATACCTATTGGAAACTCACATAAAGAAACCGATAGTCGTCAGTAACTACCAGAAACGACACAACACACCAGGAGCAGAAGGATAGCACATCCGCACGCGATGAGTGCTCGCCATATATATGTATATATATATGTGTGTGTGTGTATATATATATATATATATATATATATATATATATATATATATATATATATATATATATATATACATACATTTATTATATGTCAACTCGTCATTCATAATTTTTTTCTATCATCCCTTTAGTTCTGATTACTAACCGCCAGAGACAAATGTTGTTATTCCTTGATTGCAGATTGAATTTATAACACTGAAAAGTGATAAATAAAGTTATATGGTCAGTAAATATTGTCGCCTTGAAAAACGGTTTGTTTCCAAAAATTATAACAGCGACACACCGCGAGTATTTAATGAAGAAGTGAGGCGAGTTCCATTTAAAATATTTTCCAAGATTGGAGACCAGCAAATGTTGACCGTAGGCAATAATGCCCATTTACTATTATTAAAAAGTGTGCACTACATCCATTTCCGTGAGGATTAAAGAATTTGTGTCATGCACAATTCAACAGCAGCCTTCAATGTTGCTATCATCAGGTTCTACATCTACTTTAAAACAGAACATCCAATATGTCCGGTCAGATTGGGCATAAAATGTGAATTCTGACAAGTCAGAATTATAATACTATTCGTCGCACCAAGCAAAGCTGTTAATAGCTCTGCTAATAATGTTGGTCATTTTGTCTAGTCACATGTCTTTGTTATCGGAGTGTAATTCGATTTTTAAGTTTACAGTCTCTATTACTTCTTCTTGATAAGCCGACGCTTCTATAATTGTATAGTCGATGTCCTAATCCCTCAAAAGCTCTACAATACTTTCAACTTCCTAACAGCTAAGGTTTCATTTCTAATACTGCGACGATATTGGACGAGTCGAAGTCAATGAGCATCCCGCTATCATCTCTCACTGCCAAGGCGATCTCTTGCACGTGTGTTACATATACTGGGGAAAGTAATGGATAGCATAGCTCATAACAGATTGCTTCACCAAACGATGCTCGAAGCTTAAACGAGGCGATGATACTAGTCTCTCGGTGAATATGATCGTCATGTTTCGCGATTATACCATCTGCCAAGCTGCAATTAATATTTATCATTTCAAATGATGTGATATTAGGTATTACATTACCATAATGATCTTCATTAGCTTTCAATACTTGTGGCATCCATGAAGCCAAACAGCTTACCAATTGGTCCCAACTGTAGGTAGTAAATGCATTTCACCTTCACTCTTTTAGATGCCTTGTACAGCTTGATATGCTGTGCTTCTTGTTAAGTAAAGAAATCGTCTTTATGGTTTTGTCTAAATTCTCGACACTGTGTTGACTAGTCGGGATTTATATCAGGCTTTCTGCACCATTCGCATTTGTAAAAGTCACTCGGTTATTTGCAGGTGTAATGTGTGTTAAATATGTGGCGTAGAACTGATCTAACAATACCGAATACTCTTCTATCTCTATCGGGTAATGGAGTCATATCCTTAATATCGATTCGTTATTTGTTAACACAAATACTTTATTCATTTTATAGTAAATTTAAAAAAAAAACATTGGTATACAAAAATAAGAATACCTGACGAAATTGCTTCCGAAAAATGACATGGCGAAATGCTGCCTGATAATATACAACGTTAAATAACCAGTCCCAGCAATTGCAGTAAGAGCACTCACTCACTGTTGACCACTTAATATATGCACCAGGAGGCTGAATTTTAATGTGTTATACATATGTTCCAAATTGTTAAGTCAGCCAAAATATGTCCCTTTAAAAGCTGATATGGAAGTGGTCAGTAAAGTGCTTAATGAAAACCATTCATATTTATTTTGTTCGAACAATGAAATGGTCGGTGTAGACGAATGTTGTAAAATTTTGGTTGTTCTCTTTGATGATGTTATACTCGATAGATAAAACCTTTCGCGTAAATATTTTACATGCTGTAGGTATACAAATTTTGATTGTTTCTATTTGGTGCAGACAGCAGGGTACCTGAACAGCTGGTGCACGACAGTGTGAATATCCTGTAGGTATTCTGGCAGGAAGATGCAAATCTCAAACATATATATAGTGACTTCATGAAAATTTTCCGTTAATAACTATATGTTTAAACGTATCAATGGACCATTACTATTTCAATAAATACGAATGTACCATCATCAACATAGTATTTGGCTAGAATTTTTAAAAAATTCTTTCATTAACGAACATGAAGTCAAAAAGCTTATCCATGACTGTTTCTTTCAAAATACGGTATAGCAGGGTAATTTGCTTGTAAGTAAATTTCAGGTGTTTTTATATTCTGTGAATTAATATCTCAGTTAATCGGCCAGTTATTAAACACAGATGCAATTTGTTTACTACCCAAATAAAAATTACGTCAATTTCCATCGTATTTTCCTGTTCATGATATTAACCCTGTTCCTTTGGTAGTAGTCTAACAAACAGAAGTGTGGCGGGGCGACTGATACGCTTAGCTGCTGCAAGTTAGCAGTTTGAATTGGAGAGTTGACAGATTGGATTAGCTGCTGCAACATAGTCGATACATCAGCTACGTATTTATCAATAAACTGTTTAGCAATTTGCATTTGCGAGGTGACTGAATGGCCTAGCTGTTGCAACTCAATCGATACGCTGCTTACATCTGTGTTAAGAGTCTGCATATTAACGGCATCATTGTTATCAATAGGAACAGCTAAATTATCAATCCTTCGATTTAGAACATCGATATATATGCTCGTATAAGTGAATACCTTTACTTAGCAGATCTCGTTCTACAGAAACGATATTACTATTTCTTGAGCCAACCGCAGCAGCAGATTATTTCGTTCATAATACGATCTTCAATCATTCTACTTTCCCTAGTCAAAGATTATGTTGATGTATTGCCGAATACATCCATTTTTTATCAATATAGAAATAATTTAATCGAACTCTTATATTACGTGAGAAATGGTCCAGCACTATCATACACAAAAGTCCACAATTTACATCAACATTTTGTACCATGCGATCATTGTACATTATATCGCCTTTGAGATACACGACCAAATTATATGGTGGACCCCAGCAACGAATCGAAAAAGCACATCTTATCGAAACTCTTTCCAATAGCATACCCACTGTGTTCCTGAGTGTTTGGAGACATCCAAGTTGACTACGCCGCTCTCACATTTGTATAGTGGGCAGTTCGTCAATCCTGAACACACCATGAAAAACTTGAATGAGTAGATTTGAGACCAATCTCAATATCTGAGCACGATTATTATTTTAACAAACCTAACACCTTTACCAACTTTCTCCATGGCCAAATTGTGGTGCTGTTGCTCTGCCAATTGCTCGTCTTTTTACTACCATTAATCAGTGTGGCAATTGATGGTGTGATACCGACCACTCCCCCGAGAGCTAATAAAAAAGCCAAGATCAATGGCACAATTAATGGCAAGAATACACCATTGTGTAAACTGCTGCTTGTCTTCAGTCAGTCTCTTCAATTGCATTTACAGAGATAGTGCGAGGCTCGGACCTTTGCCTTCTTTTAACCTTTCCGTTATACATTCACGCTGTTCCTCTATTAAAAATTGGCCATTGCATATACTTTGTAACTCATCATTTGGTACTTCAACTGCCATACCATTTATCTTCATTTTATTATGGGAAAAAATTATTATTACATTTTAATGCCCCATCTATCATTGCGCTACCGGTGTATCACAGAACCAGTGATGGCTGCCCACGCTTTCGCACTGAGGTCGGCATCTGTAGCGAACATTCATTTAAACATCTTTTTTCTCCAGCACTTTGTCAGCATCATATCGTTCAGCCAAATACTTATGATGATACAGTACATAGTGTTCGCGAGCTACAGTGTCCAATGGATTAATATATTCATCACCATGCGCGAGTCTCTCCTTTAGTCAGGTCCCAGGTCCTAAAAATGTGTAATCTGGTGCATGCAACTGAATTGGTAACACATTATTTATATTGTGAACCATGACACTTCAATTTCCAAAATGCTTTAAGAATTGTTTTTTAAAGTACTTATGAGATATGGCTATGGGTTATTCACAATGAAGTCGCTGAATTTACTACTGAGCATGTTCATTATTGTCACATTCTCGTTGTAATAGTTGTCATTGTCAGCAATCTCCTCGCCATTAATTATGAGCAATTGATTAACAAGCATTATCATATCGTCCATCCAATAATACTCTTTGGGAATGCCTATGTATTTCATAATACAAGTCCCTGCTTTCGATAAAGTATGTTTCTTCTTTATTTTTGCAGGCATCCCATCAATTTTTGCTACAAGATTGTTACATTTAAAGCCTATGCTCCCTTTGAGTGTTGTGTTCTCGGGGTTAATATAATGAAGCTTAGAGTAGGACTACATGTCATTTAATATTTTGATATATTTCTCATAATCATCAGCTGTGTAATCTACTGTGACATAATTACGAGTTAACAATTTTATTAGACCATCCATCACTTGATATGTTTCACCTTTGATGGAAAAATCATTAAATTTGAATCCCGCATCCCTAGTACTCATCCATGTAGCACCTTCTTTAGGGTAGAATTTTAATTTTGTGTCTTTATGGTGAATTAGGTATGATGCAATTTTACTTCCAATACTTATCTTGCCAGTTAATTACGGCAATGGTAAAATACCATTATTTAACATTGTAGATGTTTCTTCCATTGCATCAATGCCTAACGAAACATCAACTAACTCGTCATGACATTAATCGCGAAATAAATTTATCTCATATGACGTTACTGTGGGCATTCCATCGTGGGTAATGGCAACAGGTCGACAGACAACAAGGTGGTGCACGACGGGAGTCTAACCGAAAACTTCAAGAGTGAAGACAGTAGTGCACTCGGGGTGCTGCGCAGCACATGGTGAGCCATAACCACTTCGGACTGTTAAGGCTGTACATTGTCACTATTTGAAGGACTGTTGATTGAATATATCTCACTGAATTTGTATTGTAATTTGTAGTGTTTAATTAATTGTAAACATTGTTTATTCTTAATTGTCAAAGTTAAGTAACACTTTCTGTGGTGCAGTAGTAATTGTGTGCATAATTAAGAGTGTTATGAAAGTTATAGTTGATTGCTGTTTTGTGTGTTTTTGTAAGCTTTGTGAGCTAGTAAATCAATAACTTAATTCAACCCTTTGACTAGTAAATGTAAGACCTCAATCCCAAAGGGCTCAGAGAATTGCCCATATGTAAATTTTTGCTAACCTTGTAATACTGGTGTCAGAAGTGGTATAGAGATATAAATTTAATTCATAAATAATTCTGTATATGAAATAATTGCACACTATTGCAATTTTAAAACATTGACCCAGATTATAAATGTTTATGTTTAAATTTCAATTGTAAAGGTGTATGATTACAAGAAGTATGTCAGCGGAGATAGAAGCACTGAAAGCCCTCACTGAGGGAAGGCGTGGCCAATTATGTGGCTAAATAAATTCAGTAAATGTAAATGAAAACGTAAGTAAGCAAATTGAGAATGTCGACAAGAAAATTGATAGTGTAAATGAAAATGTAGATAAGAAAAAATATAGTGTAGATAAGAAAATATATAGTGTAAAATAAAATATAAATATGTTGATAGATAGTGTAAAAGAAATGGTATACCAGGAAATAGAGGCTGTAAACGAGAAGGTCGGCAGTGTAAAGGAACTTTCTGTCGGACGACCGAAGCTACCGATCGTCTGTTCCCGGCCGTACGCCGTGGTGCGCGCACTTCTATTACACTACACATGAAATTTTTCGTATTTTTCTGTGACAGTCGTCCGTCCTTGCCGTGACGCCATAGTGCGCGGGTACCTTAATATGTTACATTATGCATATGAAATACTTAGGCTTTGTAAAGAATGTTGATACCGCTACTTGTACTGAAAAACAGCTGTAGCAAGCTAGTGTTGGATCAATATACAGGGATGATCAGTATATGCTGACCCAGCGAGAATGAACTCCTAAGTTATAAAAATATGAATTATTATAGACAACACTGTAAGGGATCTATGTGAGTAGATGGAAATAGCCGATACTGGGGCAGGGGTGTGGGGTGGGGGAGCCGGGAGCCGTGGCCACCATCTTGGACGATGTCACCCGGCGGCCATCTTGGATGACCTTGACCTTTGCAGTCGCCATCTTGGATTGCATCACTTCCGGTCGTCATCTACTTCCGGTCGCCATCTTGGATTGCATCACTTTTTCTAGAATTTTCTACTCTGTCATTCCATGGCTCCCCAGACCAACACCCCCTCTCGTATTCTAGAATTTTCTACTCTGTCATTCCATGGCTCCCCAGACCAACACCCCCTTCTCGTATTCTAGAATTTTATACTCATGCTCTGTCATTCCATGGTTCCCCAGACCAACACCCCCTTCTCGTATTCTAGAATTTTATACTCATGCTCTGTCATTCCATCGCTCCCCAGACCAAC